>VZTZ01006163.1:19698-57849 GCA_013400955.1 Drymodes brunneopygia
TTAGCACAGGTTAGGGTTTTGACATGGGTTTGAAAGAAAAAAGAAGATGATTTTGAGCCCTACAAGAGCAGATGAGGAAGGAACAGTGACAGAGAAAAGAGCAGCTCCTCTGCCTCCACAACATCCCAAGGTTCCCTGGCTGGGTTTTCCCATGGATCCCACACAGGATTTTCCTGTGGATCCCACACAGGGGGTGAATTCTCCTGCTTTTACAGATCTCCACTGTGGGTTTGGAACTTTCCTCTCAACCTCACAGCCAGAAAGTGCCTTGGTGACAAAGCCCCGTGGCTTACAGGGACAACCCCCAGGCCACTGCTTCACACCAGGGAGTGTCAAGAATCCACATGGCAAAATCCATTTTTTACCAATTCTCTCATCTTGGTAGGTGAAATCATTTCTAAATCCCTCTGCAGTGATTAATTACTCCAAGTGACAGGCCAGGGGGTGGCTCTGCTGGAAGTTTCACGTGGCTGCAGGACAGGGTTTGGTTTTGCTTCACCAAACTGAGGGTGCGGAGCTGGGAGGGAAACCAAAATTCCATGGGGTTGTCCTGAAAACTGCCAAAGCAGTTCCTTCTCATTTACTTAATTTACAGGAGAGCTGAAGGCAATTCAGCACCCATTTATGGGTTCAAAAAGTCCATCTCAGACTCTTCCAGAAGTCTCAGGGTCTTGTAGAAAAGTGTTGTCCGTTCAGGTGGCAAAATGTTCTCAGCAAAGCTTCACCTTTCCCCACTCAGAGGCTGCTAGGACAGGATGGTGCAGCCAGACTGATAAAAACTGAAGTTTGATCCCATTTTTTTTTGTTTTGGTGAAGAGTTTTTGCCATGACTGGTGCAACTTCTGGATTTTGCTTTTAAAAGTTTGAAAAGATGTAACAGGAAGAGAAATACTTTCACATGGTGAAAATGGTGCAGGTACTTAAAAGGAGTCACAAGGGATGGAGGTGCATCCCACACCAGAAGTTTCCTGGATTTTTTTCCTGCAGGAAGAGGGGGCAAAATGTGCCTTTTCAAGGAGCTCCCCACTGCTGGATGCAAGGAATTCATCCCACCTTGGCCATAAAAATGACAGGCAGCCAAACCAATCTCAACTGGAACTCCAGGTCATGAATGTTTCACAAATCATAAATAAAGCCAGGAGAGGAGGAATAGATTTCTCCAACGGGTTGAAGGTCAAGGGGAGCAGCCCAGGGCAAGAATCATTTCCATTTGGATCTATAAGTCAGTCCCAGGGAAGCTCTGCTGCTCTGAATAGCAAATAAACCTCACTTGGCCACAGCAGGACCTGCCCTCAGCCCTCCTGCTCCAGGAAGGCAAATTTGGGAGAACTGATGGATGTTTGAGGTCACTGAGGCACCACCCTGAATGCCTGGGCTGATGGAGCCCAGGCTGGGACCAGCAGGGCTTGGTTCACTCTGTATTTTTGAGGAGTTTGGTGTTTAAAGCCCTCCTTGAAGCCTTTCCTGCTCTGCCCCTGCCCTGAGCCTCCAATTCCAGCATTGTCTTTGACCTGTAACTCATTTTTGGCTTACACACATCCAAGAGTCACAGCTGAGGATGGAAAATTCCACTAAATGCTTCCATGGAACCATCTTTCCTATTCCTCATCCCCAAACTCTGATTTTTGTTTTACTTTTGTGTTTCTATTAGGTTTCTCTCAGGTGGCCTTACCATGGGCAGAGATGAACAAAAAATAAAAAAAATAATTCAAACCAAACAGCACAAGACTCACAATAATCTTGAAACACTCTTTGGTTTTGTTGCCTCCTGGCCTGCTCTGCCATCAGATGTTGGCATTGGATCAGGAAAAAGAGCTGTGGAAGAGTAAAAACCATCTGAAAACTTCATTTTTGGAGAATATAAAGCTTGATCAGTGATCCTTTTGGATCCTGGGACAGTGACCCAGTTAAAGACAGATGGATCAAGGTGACACATCTTGAGCCAAGCCCAAGTGCTTCTGGAGAGCACAGAACAAGAAGAAGCAGAAAGAATATTACAAATACTCAAGAGCATTGCAGCTTCCTAGAACAGGGACTCAGTGCAGGTAAAGAGCAGCTAAATCATTCTCTGAGTCATCATCTGTTGAGTCAGAAGTGCCCTGCACTGACTGTTCCAAGAGGAAAATGATTTCAGGCAAAGATTTTTGACTTTCTAGCCCTGTTTGGGGAATGCTGGAGAAATGGAGTAGGGAAGAACCAGCAGAACACTTCCAGAATATTCATCCTGTACAGAAAGAATGGCAACACTTGGTGACTTTTTCCATAGGAAAAGCCTTTTTTTTTTTTTTTAAAGACATTTTGGAAATTTTGCTTCAGCCTTGGTACTATGGATACAGAGTGCATTTTCTAAATATTTTAAAGTATTTTGCCAGGCTAAAAAAAAAATTAAAGTCCTGAGAGCAGGAATGAGAAAAGGATTTGTGTGGTTGTTTACTCAAGGCTTGTTGGGTTTTAAAAATCACACTTTGGAGAGAGTGCAGAGATCATCATTTCAGCCTGAAGGTCAGATTTGTGACCCTCAGCTCAGAGATGACAACAAACCATC
Organism: Drymodes brunneopygia; assembly: GCA_013400955.1. NCBI lineage: Eukaryota > Metazoa > Chordata > Aves > Passeriformes > Petroicidae > Drymodes > Drymodes brunneopygia. The sequence continues at coordinate 22,244 of VZTZ01006163.1, forward strand.
AAAATTTGGTTCATCAGGGCAACAGGTGGAGAAACACTTGAAAAAGAAAATACTGGGGACAACTGGAAAAGGTTAATTCATGAATGGTTTTGCTAAGCTGGATCGAAAGATAACCCATGTCAACCTCAATAAAATAAAAAAAATTCTTAATTTATTAACTTGATCAAGTTTCCCAAGTTTCCCATCTGGATGTCATCAGCTCTCCCACGTTGCTCTGTGCATTCACCAACTGCACCACTACAAATTTTAAGTCCATTCTTATTATTATTATTATTAAAGTGCTGTGGAACTTTTCTCTCTCAAGAAGGGTGGTGAGAGAAAGAGAGGGAGCTTGTAAATCATTTGCCCAGAGGATTCATCATTCCATGAATGTATCTGCTCTCTGCCAAGTGACCAAACTGAGGTCAAGGGATTTAATTTAACAAATCCAAAGTGGCCACCAGCAGAATCCCTTGGTGTTTTTGAATGCAGAGCTGTTTATAAAGTGGTTTATTTTTATTAATGCCTTTCTCCTTCTTCTCCTCTGCCTTCCCTTCTTTCACACATCCTCCATGAAAAAACCCAAGGGGATTTATTTATTTCATGCACAAAACCTTTAGGGATGATCACTACCCCTTAAAGTCACCTGGAGGCTTTACCTGCCAAATCTTTCCTTGAAGTTGACAGACCATTAAAATGCAGCCACTGGGTGAGAGAAACGAAATAATTCTGGTGTTTTATTATTTAAAAGCTCAGGGAAAAGGTGACCATGGAGCACTGGAACACAAGCAAACAGCTGGGACAAAAGGCACTTGTTCTCATCAACAGCAGGATGGTTCAAATTCAATTCACACAATCCAGCAATCTGTTCAATCTAGCAATTTGCTGGGAAAAAAAAAATAAATCTGGTTCCCAGAAAAACCTGAAGGTTGAATGGCACCATCTTGTCCTACTTGGATTTTGAGCTGCTAATACTGGACTTTTGGGGAAGGAAGGACAACTGTCCCAAGACAAAATTGTTCTTGTCAGAGGTGTTTTAAGAGCAACTCGTGGTATTTTTCATCAGGATGTGATTTATTGTGATCTGTGAAACACCTCAGAGGTGCCTCTNTGAATAAATATTAAATAATAATTTATCAATAAGTTATTAAATAATTTGCCAGTTATTTAAAAAATTCCCAGTGGTGGCTTAAAGATTTCCCAGGAATGCAGAGCTCAGGGTGAGGCTCCTCCTGCTCCCTGGGATCCCTCTGTGCTGGCAGCACACTGGGATATTCTTTAGGGTGGTTTTTTCCCAAAAAATGTGGAGTCCTGGAGAACTTCCCCAGCTTTCCAGAGGGATGGGAGCACCCATCCATCTTTTTCCCACCAAAGCCTGCAAGATGAATCCATGCTCTAATTCCAGAAACTTCCAAGCTGCCCGTTGTAGTTGCATTGACACCACCTTTAATTCTCATTCCAACTCATAGAAATATTCTTGTTTAATTATTTAATATGATTTTTCTTTCTTTTTAAGCAGGGGGATGAGCCCTGGCTCTTCTGAGTGCATCCAACATTCCAAACTTTCCAACAGCATGGATGGTGCTTGACATCCATGAGAGGAAAGAGACTCAGGAGCCCTTTCCACCAAGCTAAAAATCCATGGGAAAGGCAGCAGGGGATGCCAGGAATAACAATTAGAGAGAGAATTAAAGTAAGGGAATGAAAAGTTAAGGAAAGGAATAATCTGGGATGTGGCATCAATATTCTGCACCCAGTTCAGGTGCTGTTACTGTCCTGTGACACATTCAATAAATTGCTTGGGATTGGCTTTTTATAATAAACAACACCCAATTCCTGGGTAAAATAACAATAAAATAACAATCCACGACTGTTGGAGAAGAATTTTGCCACCAAGTTTCTCAGCAAGGGACAAACACACCCAGCTTAGCCAAAACTCTGCCTGCAAAGCCATTTTTGGATCCTTTATGCTAAAATGGACAGGACTGATCTCACCAGGGAGCTTTGTGATGTCCCTGTGCCACAGGGACATTTAAGGATTTGTGAAATATTTCCCTGGGATCACAAAAGCTTTGGCTCATTTAAAACTGAATGACAGAATAGTTTGGTTTGGAAGGGTTTAATTAAAAACCACCCAATTCCACCTCCTTTCCACTAAGCCAGGCTGTGCCAAGCCCAGTCCAACCCAGCCTGGAAGCAAAGATCCATTGAAAAAAACCTGGAATTGCCAGCTGGGAGGTGGCATCTCCACACCCTGAGGAACAAGTGCCTTGGGTTGAAGCTCAGTGCAAGCAAAGGGAGCAGCTCCAGCACCTCAGCTCCACATTCCTGCAGCCCAAAGTCTCTGTCAGCAACTACAGGCACAGCCAAGAGCTGCAAAACCTCATGCAAGCCACTGCCAGGAATTCCAGGTCACCAAAGCTTGGGGAAAAGGGGTTATTCCTCTGAGAGCACCAACACAAAACTAAGGAGAAGCTTGTTTTCCATTGGCACAGTATTATTTTTGAAGTTGTTTCTTCATAGAAATCAAGAGTTGTTCACACTGANGCCAACTCCATTTTTAAATTCAGCGTCCAGCTGAATTTAATCAAATTAAATTCCCAACAAAAGCCCCCTTGGACATGAAAATTCACCCCCTGCATCTGAAACCAGCACTGAGACACTCAGTGCCCCTGCATCACCTGTGAAAGGAGAAACCAAACTCATCTCACTCTCCCCTCACCACACCTGCAGTGATAACAGGAGCAAAAATTGCCTTTTCCTCATTTCAAGCAAGCAGACAGAGCCCAGAGGTGAGGCCACGTCCAGTCCTGCTGACAACATCAAAGTCCTTAAAACTCCTCAGAAGCAAATTCAGAAAGCAGTTCCTGGCCTTCTCAGCCAGGTGGGGAGGCTTCACCTTTGGGTGAAGTTATTAAAGAAGTGCTAAATTTTTAAAATAATTTATTAAATAATAAATTATAAATAAATAAATAATATGAATAAATATTAAATAATAATTTATCAATAAGTTATTAAATAATTTGCCAGTTATTTAAAAAATTCCCAGTGGTGGCTTAAAGATTTCCCAGGAATGCAGAGCTCAGGGTGAGGCTCCTCCTGCTCCCTGGGATCCCTCTGTGCTGGCAGCACACTGGGATATTCTTTAGGGTGGTTTTTTCCCAAAAAATGTGGAGTCCTGGAGAACTTCCCCAGCTTTCCAGAGGGATGGGAGCACCCATCCATCTTTTTCCCACCAAAGCCTGCAAGATGAATCCATGCTCTAATTCCAGAAACTTCCAAGCTGCCCGTTGTAGTTGCATTGACACCACCTTTAATTCTCATTCCAACTCATAGAAATATTCTTGTTTAATTATTTAATATGATTTTTCTTTCTTTTTAAGCAGGGGGATGAGCCCTGGCTCTTCTGAGTGCATCCAACATTCCAAACTTTCCAACAGCATGGATGGTGCTTGACATCCATGAGAGGAAAGAGACTCAGGAGCCCTTTCCACCAAGCTAAAAATCCATGGGAAAGGCAGCAGGGGATGCCAGGAATAACAATTAGAGAGAGAATTAAAGTAAGGGAATGAAAAGTTAAGGAAAGGAATAATCTGGGATGTGGCATCAATATTCTGCACCCAGTTCAGGTGCTGTTACTGTCCTGTGACACATTCAATAAATTGCTTGGGATTGGCTTTTTATAATAAACAACACCCAATTCCTGGGTAAAATAACAATAAAATAACAATCCACGACTGCTGGAGAAGAATTTTGCCACCAAGTTTCTCAGCAAGGGACAAAGACACCCAGCTTAGCCAAAACTCTGCCTGCAAAGCCATTTTTGGATCCTTTATGCTAAAATAGACAGGACTGATCTCACCAGGGAGCTTTGTGATGTCCCTGTGCCACAGGGACATTTAAGGATTTGTGAAATATTTCCCTGGGATCACAAAAGCTTTGGCTCATTTAAAACTGAATGACAGAATAGTTTGGTTTGGAAGGGTTTAATTAAAAACCACCCAATTCCACCTCCTTTCCACTAAGCCAGGCTGTGCCAAGCCCAGTCCAACCCAGCCTGGAAGCAAAGATCCATTGAAAAAAACCTGGAATTGCCAGCTGGGAGGTGGCATCTCCACACCCTGAGGAACAAGTGCCTTGGGTTGAAGCTCAGTGCAAGCAAAGGGAGCAGCTCCAGCACCTCAGCTCCACATTCCTGCAGCCCAGAGCCTCTGTCAGCAACTACAGGCACAGCCAAGAGCTGCAAAACCTCATGCAAGCCACTGCCAGGAATTCCAGGTCACCAAAGCTTGGGGAAAAGGGGTTATTCCTCTGAGAGCACCAACACAAAACTAAGGAGAAGCTTGTTTTCCATTGGCACAGTATTATTTTTGAAGTTGTTTCTTCATAGAAATCAAGAGTTGTTCACACTGAACTACAAAAGCCATAAAGCCTGAGGAAGATTTGAGAAAATCTCAATATTTATCTCATCTCCAGGCTAATATTCCCTGGTAGATATTTAGATATTTGCTTGCTTTCATGGCTGGTTTTTTTTTTCAGCTGAGAGAGGGGGTTATTTCTTCTGAAATGACTTCACCCTGTCCAAAAAAAGGCACTAAACAGCTCCAGCTCTGTAAGAACCCATCAGATGCAGCCAAGGAGGAAAAGTTCTCTGTGCTTTGTACTGCATTAATGACAGGATTTTTCATTTTCAATGGAAAAACTCTGAGCTGTGCAAAGGAGGCACCACCAGCAGCACCTTCAAAGCAGGAAATACAAGCGTGTGAGGGAGCAAAAACCAACTTTCTAGTGAGATAAAAGGATTATCCCACTCATTAGGTGGACCTAATGCATTACCTCTGCTGGGACCTTTGGGCTCTGAAAGGTGCAAGGAGAGAAATCATTGAGGGGCAAGGGAGGAGAAAAACAGAAATCATTAAGAATCCTGATCTTTAAAAACAAACACTGGAACACTCCACAGTTGTCTCCAAACGTTTTTATCACATATTTTAGCATTCTCTCCATGGATCAGATGGAGCAGATTTAGCAACTACATCAAAATTCTATGATTCTGTGCAACTGCATTATGAATTTAAAATGCCTTGGCACCACCAGATTCTCCCCCTCAAAACGACTCCAGGCTTGCTGGGCAGAATATCTAGCAGGAGGAGATCCTTCAGCTGATCTAGGATTTGGGAAAAATAAGCTTTAATTTGATTTTTCACCTTTTAAAGAAACGTTTTTGGGTTTATACTGGTGTTTTTAAGGAGTGGGATGGGCTGAATTATCACCCAGCACGAGTTCAGGACAATTGGGAGGTTGAGGATTTTCTCCCCAGGTCTTTATTGTGTCTAGAGTTGGACTCGAACCTCTTTTTTCCTCCCAGAATTTTTCCCTCCACCCAGGTGAAAGCTCTGGAAGAGCTCTGAAGCTGGAAAATGCTCCTGAGCATCCCACAAGGGCTGGGACAAGAAAAAACTGGGAATTTCCCCAGAGATCCAGAGCAGCACATCCAAACCTATTTCTGTCCCAAGGATCCAGGAGCACATGGGGATGCCCTGTTTTTTTCCAGATATTTCCCATTTATGCTCCTAATCCCAGGCAGAGTGGAGGAATTTCCTTTTTTTTCCCAGTTTTCCCAGGAGATCTGCAGATACTCACCCTGTTACTGCTCAGGTTATAAGGAGGAGCTAAATCCTGGCGGCTTGCAGAAAGCTGGAAGAGTTAAAGAAAGCAGAATTATTTCTTAACAAGAACTTAAAAAAATATTCCTAACTCTGCCTCATGACTAAAAAGGCTGAAAAGAAGCAGTTTCGTGGTTAAAGCAGAAAAAAAAATCCAAGAAATACGAAGTGAAATTTGAATTCTTGACCTGGGAGAAGCCAGAATTTTAGTTCCAGTTTGATTATCAGTTCTATCACAAGGATTTCTTTCCAAATTTTGGGCAGCAGAAATCTCATTTTTCTTATGCACAACACTGGTACAAAGCTTAAGTTCAGCAAATACTTGTAACTTGTTTTCAAAACTTCTAAAGATAAAGAGAAAAAAAAAAATCATCTTCAACATGGAAAATAAATGAACAATCTCCAGCGTTCAGGAAAACAAAAATATGCAAAGTTCTTTTTTTGTTGCTTTTTTTCAGATAATCTGGATTGAGGGACTGTACGATGAAAGCTGGAATGTGAGCAGATTTTGTGATTTCCACACTCAAAAAATAGCACAGAGGGGTCAAAAAGAAGGGAAATCAATAAGAAATTGGAGATGCCAGCAGGGAAAACTCACCCGGTTCACGTTGGGGGAGCTCAGGCTCCTGCGGTAGAGTTTTCCTTTCCCCATCAGCTGCTCCTTCACAGCAACTTCCTGCCAGTCACAGAGAGGCAAAACAAAGACAAGGAGTGTATTTGGCAAGAATTAAAGCTCTGCTCATCCCAGGATGGCTTTGTCTCCACAGGTGAAATGTTTCTGAGCTGCCCCGTGGCACAGGCTGCTGCCTGCAGAGTTTACATGGCTAAAATGATATCGTGATCAATTTAAACATCTGGTGTTTTTGCTGATTGGGTTTTGCAGATAGTCCTGTTTCTAAGAGATGGCAGAGATGCAAAGACTAAGGCTCTCTTTCCTAGCTGAGCTCCTGTTTTAATCCTTTAAACTAATTATAAATGACAGGGAACTTGCTTTCAATATTTAAAGTGCATCGCGCTTCCCCGTGAATTTACAGTGGGCAAGGCACAAGCTGCAGTTTGTTTTGCATAACTTTTCTCTTTGTGCTTGCATAATTTATATCCAGGAGAACAATTTTCAATAAATGTTCTTCTCTCCAAGTATTTTTCCTGGTAAACAGATCAAGTTGTGGTGCTTAAAATTAACCCAATCGACGTCTTTTTTTTTTTTTTTATTGGCAGGCTGGTGAATTCAATGTAGAATGTGGGCAGAATGACAAAAATTCTACTGGTGATTTCAGAAACTATTGCTAATTTCAGAAACTATTGCTAAAGCTTCAGAAAGCAAAAGTAAAGGCCACACAACCCCCTTTTTCTGAACCAGAATTAGCAATGAACAACCTTAAAACCAAACCAGGCACCCCAAAACTGCGCCCTGAGCAGAGAACTCCCAACCCCAACTGTGCTGGGAGCTGAGCGAGGACATCTCTGCTTCCCTGGATCTTTGCCACGGATTTTGGGAGGCTGAGGGTGGTTTTTGGGGTTGTTTGGTGGTTTTGTGGGCACTCAGAAGGATGTTTGGGTTGCACAAATTGCTCTCAGGGCTGCAGGCAGACCTGGCGCAGCCGGTCCAGGGTGAGGATGTTCTCCACGGCCAGGACGCTGCGCAGGTACTTCTCAATGTAGGCTTCAGAGTCAGCTGAAGCTGCATCCTCCACGTTTGCTGCCATCCTGGCCAGTGCCTCCCGCTCCTCAGCCCCTTGAGCATCCTGGGGAGGCAAAAAAAAGAGATTAGTTTTTAAAAATAAACCCAAAATCTCCCAAATCACTCCCGGAGAAAACGCGTTTTTAAACCACGTGGCACCAGTTCAGCACTGCTTGTCCTGAAGCTCAGGGGCAGATGAGAAGCATGGAATAGTTTGGGTTGGAAGGGACCTTAAAACTCATCCCATTCCACCCCCTCCAATGGGCAGGGACATTTTCCACCATCCCAGGTTGCTCCAAGACCTGCGCAACCTTGAAAATCTCCAGGGATGGACAGTCCAGAATCTCTCTGGGCAATCACGGCCTCACCACCCTTGGAGAAAAGGATTTCTTCCTAATATCTATTCTAAATTTCTTCCTAATTATCTATTCTAAATTTCTTCCTAGTATCTATTCCAAATTTCTTCCTAATATCCATTCTAAATTTCTCCCTACTACCCAATCTAAGATTCTGATCCCAATAAACCCCTTGTGCCATGCATGGGTGCTGCAGTCACTGTCACAGACATCTCAAGCTGGACGTGGTTATTGTTTTGAGGCTTTTTGGGTTCTGAGAGATTCACAGTGAGACACTGCCATTAATTAGCAAAAGGGCTGCATTCAGGTATTTCATAATTAAAAAGTGCTCGAGCACATTTGGGGCGTTACCTAACCTGAGAGGAAAACAAAATTTCAAGCGAGCTGCAAGAAGAAATAAAAAAAAAACCCAGAACATTGCTTGAGAAGCATTTCAACACAGAGTGCAAAATGCAGCAGAACAGGAGCGAGCCAGGCAGCAATCAGAGTTTTGGCTCTTCATGTGTTAATGTTTTCACAAGTGCCCTGAGAGAGCATCTCTTTGGAAGGAAAGGATCAGCATCAAACTGGGAACACGCTCAGGAATCAAGAGTTGCATAAAGACATTACTGAGAAAAAGCCACTTGGTTATTTTTTTTTTTTCCCGCAGGTTTTCGTGCTCCCCGCAGCAACCACTTCACCTGCCCATTCTTCCTCCCTCTTTTTCCCCTCCTCTCTCTCTTCCAACTGCCTCTTCAAGGACCTGAGCAAAGAGATGCTCACTCAACAAAACTCCCAGTGACACTGATAAGACAGAGGTTGCTGCTAAGTCACGGCGTGTAAAGGCTCCATCTTTTACAAACCCCAGTTTGTGCTGGCGGCAGCAAGAGCCAGCAGGCTCAAAAACGAGGGGGGAAAGCACAAAACGAGAGGCTCTTGGCCAGTTTGAGACACTCCTGATTTCTTGTTCACCTCTGGAATGTTGGAGACGATCTCAAAAGTGACGCCACAGCCGGGGATGGAACTGCGGGGGGACATCCTGCGGAGGAAACTCTGTGCAAAGCCCTGTAGGGAGGAAACACGAGGAAAACCTGGATTAACAGATTCCAGCTGGAATATCTCCCTGACAGAGGTATATATATAAAAATGTATCCTCATAAATACACTTGACAATGAAAGAAGCCCAAACTCCAACCAATGAATATGTAAGAGCCAAAGATTTGAGCTTGGAGAAAATCATTTGCTTGCCTGTCTTGTAGCTACAAGTGAAGGATTCACTTCCTTCCCTGCAAGGTGACTGTTTCACCAAGCATCAGCTGCTTTTGGAGGTGTTTTTTTTTTTCTCCCTGACAGAGCCCTAGGTGACTTGTCTTGAATATTGACAGGTACAGACATTAAATTCTTGACCAAAGAGATCGTTATGAAGAATGATTTAAGGGGCATGGTCATTGTTTATGCTGACTCGGCGCCTTGCAGGGTTAAGAACTGGACTGGTGAATTAATGCAGAGATGAGTCATTCAAAGCTGCTGCTGGGACAAACTCCCAGGAAAGGAGTTATTGACGGGGGTTTGCAGAAAAACAGCAAGGAAGCCCAAGATTCTGTGCTGAATGAAAGTAAAATCCAGCATTGACTGAATCTGTAGGAAACAGAATTGATGAAGACTTCGCCCGATTGTGATTATTGGCACGTCCAATTTATCTGTTCAATACAGTGACAAAAAATTCACTGCTCTTCCCTTGCTGAGGAAAAGCTCCTGCCTGATGGAAGCACCAAGAACTGGGGTTCTACTCCCACCACTGGGAGTTGCCCACAGCATTTCTGGGTGTGACCACACCTCTTCTCTTTGCTCTTGCCTCAGATTTTAACCACAGATGCGCAAGCAGAATAACAATCCAGGCTTTCTGCTTTGTCATTATCACTGCCAGGGGAGGCTGGAGGCTCAGACAGTGCTGAGCAAACTCCTTCCTCCCCCATCTTTCTCAGGATTTATATCATTTTCAGGGCATGATGCTGCAAAGGCAATGACAACTTCACTGCCTTCCATTTATCAAACACCCCGCTCTCACCTAACACATTACTGGGAGAACAGCAACTGGAAAACATAAAGGACCAAGAGTGATTAACTCTGGTGAATTAACACCAATCTCTCCTTCAGCTATTCCTGGTTGATTCCTAAACACCTGGAGGTGTAAATACAAATAGTCAGCAGCAATATGTGGATTTAATATAAGGGGAGGGAAACACAGAAGTTCCTTTATGCAAAATAGGAACTCTGAGCTCACGAGAAATTAACTCTTCCTACTTTCGCCAGTGAGTTAGAGGTTAAGAGAAAAATGAATTTCTCATATTCAGATGCCTTAAAAAACAAGCTGTGTCACGATCCACAACACAAGGGACACCAGGAAAAACACTCAGCAGCTCCGAGCCTCGCTGGACGCGGCCGATCCGGCGCTTCCACCCGGGCTGGGATGGGGGGAAGAGAGGAGGAAATCCGAGTCCTGGGGGGTGGGAAGGGCTGCAGGAGCCCTACCTGTCTGCCATAGACGTTGACACAGATGCGTTTGCGCAGCACCAGCTGCATCTCTGCAGGGTGGCTGAGCTGGACCGTGGCCCTGACAATGAGATAAACCCTCTCCTCCGCCGCCGTCCCCTTGCTCAGCTGGATGCAGTCGTGGACCGTGGAGTCCCACGAGGCTTCTGCTTTCACCTGCAAAAGTGGGGAGATAAAAAAAAAAATATATATATAAAAATGTATCCTCTAATAAGCATAATTAGGTGTATAATTAACTGTAATTAATGAGGCATAATTAGCAAAAATACATAATACATAAATTTTGAGAGTCGGCTTCTCCGTTTTCGCTCCCTGTGAAGGAAAAAAAAAAAAATCCCTGCACTTTAGAAGAGGCCATTTAAAAATCAAGATCAGTTTGGCAAATGAAGACGTTGGGATTAAAAATGCCAACTTGCTCAAACTCTGGAACATTTCCTCTTGAAAAAAGAGCTTTGAATACCCAGGATCATTGCAAATAAATTATAAAATATGCAGAAGTGCAGGACCGTTTGGCCTAATTTATTAAGATAAACCAACAAAGATTGCAGTGGAAATCTTCCATCAGACCACAAAAATTCTCCTTAATTAGATTTGCATTTAAGAAATAACTTTGCTTAAGCATTTCTAGCAACACAGAAAAAGCTGGAATTTTTCTTCTTGCATGTTAAAATAGAAGTATTACCAAAGATTTAAATGGCTTATCTTCAAGCCGTAAGAAAGTGGTCTGGCAGCCAAATTTCCAGGCTTTAAAAACAAATCAGGACAAAAAAAAAACAAACCCTAACAGAACTATCTGAAATAAAGTTCCTCTAAAAATAGAAGAAGAAATAAATTTCAGAGAAAGGAGAGATATTTTAAGGACTAAAATAAGTCAGAGATTCTAAAGTTACCAGCAAAAATTACAAACCAACAGTTGTGAAGTTGTAGAACTATGAGTTATGTGGCAAAATTGAAGATAATGAGTGTAACAACACAGAGGTAAAAATGCTAACAATTAATATTGTTTGGTGTTTCAGCTGGGGCTTTTGCACTCTGATTTGCTGAGGGGTTTTGCTTTGTTAAACACAAACTGAATCCCAAGCTTTTGCAATGCTTGGGTTTGGATGAAGGAAGATCCTTGAGTTTTACTATTTCCCAAATCATGGTTGTACTCCTAGGGAATGTTCCTTGAAAACAGAGTTGCTCACAGAAGAAACAAGTTATACATCATTTCTATGACATATTTGATGCATCATTTTCACATGTGGATACATAAAAAGAACAATTAAAAGACTAAAACTCCCTGGTCTGCAGCTTCCCTTACCTCACTGTCGTGATGCTTCACGATCTGCAGCTCAAAGAATTCCTCCTCCTCCTCTGCCACCAGAGTTGCATCCCAGCCTCCTGCCTCGGGGTCATCCAGGTTATCCTGGGAGCTGAAGTCATCAGCTGCAAACAGGAGGGGATGTGGAAGGTGAGGCAACGCTAATCACCCCTTTATAAAAAACATCCAGCAAGTCATGAATTCACATTTTCACCCCCAACTCCCCAGCTTGCCTACTTAAGACTTCACCTACAAAATTAAAGCTCCTGATTGTTACACTTAAAAAAAAAAAATCGCATTTCTGTACAGGAAGTGTGCACAAGGATTTGGGGGCACAGACTCAGGTGTGCCTAAAAAAGGGCAGGAATCTCCCCCTGTGGCAAACACCCCTCCTTGCCCACAGGAGCCCTGAGCTCACTTGGCATTAACTGTGTGCTGTTTTTAAGATAAGCTGCTGGTTGAACAGGAGAAAACACAAGACTTTTAGATCATGATTAAACAAACCCTCAGTCTGGGTTTTGAGAAGCTCAGCCTGGCCTGGCTGGAGTCCCCTCCCCAGGAATTATTAACCAGCTCCTCCCTGAAGCCCCCGGATCCATGGATGTGCTTTCCCAGGTGGGCAAACCATCAATGCCAGGAGATTGCAGCTCAAATCTCCTCACAAAGGGCTGAGTGTCACCTCCCCTTCTCATCCAAATGTTAACTCTTTTAAACATCATAACATGGATTTAATGAACTGATTGCTCCCTGGATTGCTTTGGGGCTGCCACATTTTTTGGTTCCAATTTTCCATCTTTGGTAGGAGCATGTGACAAATGCATTGTTCAAAACCGGATCTTGCATTAGGATGCACTGAAAAAAGGGATTATTAAAACCTGTGATAAACAACTCTGTGGATTTTGAAACATGAAGCCATTGGGCACTTCTCCAATGAATCCACCTGCCATTCCAGGCTTTAGTTAATTTTATGAGCTTGCTTCAATTCCAGAACATCACTGGCTGGACAAAGTTTGTTTTCAAAGCACTCTGGAATCTTAAGAAGCACTTACCATTCAGGTCAAGGAATATAACAGGAATGTGAGTCTCCATACCAGGCACAGGAGTCCTAAAATACAGAACAGGGACAATGGTGGCATTTAAAGCACCAGAGATTTACCCAGCACACGTCCCTGATGATCCAAAGCCCCAGGACATTGCACTCAGGCTGGGATTTTTAGCCAGACCATTGATAACCTTGGCAAACCTCTTTATTTTAATTTACTGCTGCAGGTTCCAGGAGACTCCAATAAATTAGGATTTCTTTCACACCAGCTCTCTTAGAATTATGATCTTCTTTGACCTCTGCTTTCTGAAGTGTTTTCTCTCTCTTAAATGCTAATAGCAAAATTAAGTTTATTTACTCTGAGAAACATTTTCATGAAATCAAACCCCTCTGAATTAGTGATGGCAGGGAAAATGGGGAAGAGAGACTCAGAAAAGAGAGGCTCAAAGTTTTTAAACTAACACTGATGCTGCCACTCTTTTATTACTCTTTCTTACAAAACACATATTCTAGAGCCAAAATTGATGTATTTATAGTGCACAAGAGCAGGCTGGAGTCTTATAATATATATAAATTAATAAATATATATATATATATAATATATAAAGGGCTTGAATCATACTGAACATTTCCTCTGGTGCAAACCAGATCCTTCCTGGAGCAGGTTTCCTGCAGCTCCACTGTTTTCAAACCTAACGAACCACTTTGATGTAAAACTTGGTATTTTTTTATGTTTTACAAGCTCTGACAAACTTCAGCTTTAAACTCCATGACACCCAATCCCATCAAGAAATACTTTTTATTGCCCAGAGAAGATATTCAGGGAGTTGCAAGCAGCTGAAGATGAGGTTTGAGGTGAACCAGCCCTGAATCCTTATCTGCAGTTGTTGCTCAGAGCTGACCCAGCACAGCAGCCTCAGCCCAGTGCTCTCTACTATTTTTAATGCTCAGAAAATTACATGGAACACTTGCTGACTAAACAGAGTTTGTTCTCAAACCAGGAGTGCAACAAAATGCCTCTGGAGATGCAGTTTTATGATGAGGGGGCAGCCTTTTAAGTGAATGAAGGAGGTAGTTAACATATTAGCTAATTTTTTTAAACGGTGAGTGCAGTGGTAATAAATATTGATCCCTTTTTTTTTCAGGAGGTTATAATTACACCCTGATCAATAACAGCATCGTTTACCAAACAGCATTTCTGGATTTCAGAGACACAACCTGATCAAATAATTTAAGCAAGAGGCCTGATTTTAACAACTTTGCTCATGCAGGGTACAGAGGGCAGATTGAGGAGAGGGAAAAAATGGCCACAATCCAAAGCCAGGAATGGGCTGTGCATCATTTTTACATCCCTCCCGTGGGGATGGATGTTCCTACCACTCTGCTGGAGCTCCAGGGATGCCACTGCCAGCAGAAGGAACCATCACAGCATTCCTTTCTTCCGTGAGGGTCAGCCTCATCTCCAAAAGCTGAGCCTCCCGATCCGCGTCGTCCTCTGTTTTATCTGGGAATGTCAGGATGTCAGTCAGGACAGCACAGCAGCTCTGGGTGGTTTTACACCACTCATGGCAGGGCAAACCCTGCCCTGCTCACAATCCAGCACACCCCAAAACAACAAACAGCTTCATAAAGCCTTCCCCAGCTTCAGTTTCACCCCAAAAAACCCAAATTACTGCTGAGTTCAGAGATCCGACTCTCCGCCAACACCTTTTCGAAATTATTCATTATTTTCAAAATCATTAAATTTATTACTAATAATAAAATTATTAAGATAAAAAGTGCGTGCACATCTCTCAGCCTTTTGCTATTTATTACACCTTTAAGAGCATTTTCCTCACCAGGCTTCCCCACGAGTTTCTGCAGCTGCTGGTCCAGGTACTCCTGGCGCTTGGTTAAGGCACAGAGCCACTTCCGACGGAGCCTCTCCAAGTCCCTGTCCTGAAAAGGGGAACAAAAATCACAAAAATCCCATCAAACACAGCCCCAGGAAAGCCAAGGCTTCCTAATCGTGCCTTGCACAATTCCTCAACCCTCTTGCTCATCCTGCAGCCAAGCAGAGGATAAAAGACAGAGCAGACACGTCCAAAGCCTTCAAATTTCCACATTTTATTTGAAGTATTTTGCTTGCCACCTCTTTAGCTGTTTTTCTGTATTATCCATATGAAAAAAAAATCCATTTGATACAATTCTTTGTTCCCAAACTACTCCAAAACTCACTAAGCACTGGAGCTGGAAACTCCAGTCCTCAATCCATCCCTGTCCCACACTATCCCAATTTCCCCACTTATGGCATTTGCAAATGTGGCCTTAAAATATTTTTTTCAAGTGTTCAAATCCTTTAAAAAATGCCCAAAACACCTGAGTATCCTTAAGATACTCAGTTCCTCCTCTAACATGCTTTACTCTGAAATTTTCTGCATTTGTAAGAAGGAATTTTAAATTTTTACCTGATAACTGTCCATTTCATCCTCTTCCTCCTAGGCCAAAACACACAAAACCATGCCATTAATATTTTTTTTCAGCAGGATACACACTGAATGCAAAAGGTGTAACTAATTTGAGCAATATCAACAGTCTCACATAATAAGTCTGAGTCTAGCAATGGCATGGTGACAGAATTCAAACACACTGACATCCCACAGATTTGCTGTTCTCATCTCATCTGAACAGCAACCAGAACAATGCAAGAATTACAATGGAAAAATACACAGTAATGTAGCAATTAGAAGTCTTAATAATTGAAAGGAAGTGGAATACAAGAAAGAAACAGCAGAAACAGCTTAAAACCTGTTGATCCTGGAGAGCAAAGAAAAATGCTGTGTTTTACCTCTAAGAATTAAATGTGAATGTTCCAGCAAGTGCTGAAAAATCCAAGTCTGGTACAGAATCCCAGAATTCCACAACTGGAATTAAGGCTGGAAAAGACTTTAAAATCGAGTCCAACCATCAACCAGCACCAGCACCAGCGTCAGCACTGAGCCTCAAGTGCTACATCCACAAGGTTTTTGAACACTTCCAGGGACTGGGACTCTACAATTACCCTGGGCAGCTGTGCCAGAGCTGGACAAGCCTTTCCAGGCAGGAATCATTCCCAATATTCAGCCTGAACCTTCCCTGGCACAGCTTGAGGCTGTTCCATCTCATCCTGTCCCTATTCCTTGGGAGCAGAGCCTGATGTCCACCTGGCTGCCCCCTCCTGTCAGGGAATTCCAGAGAGGAAAAGATTCCCCCCTGAGCCTCCTTTTCTCCAGGCTGAGCCCCTTCCCCAGCTCCCTCAGCCTCTCCTGGGGCTCCATTCCCTTCCCTGGACTCTCTCCAGCCCCTCCAGGATCTTTTTTGTCATGAGGAGCCCAGAATTGCCCCCAAAAATGTGTCCAAAAGATTGGAAGTAACTTTGCTGCAGAGGAGAAGATTTGCAAAAATCTACTGTGATTATCAGAGAATTAGAACAGCAGCCACACCAGGAGTGACAATGAAGACCTTCAGCCTTTTATTCCCATTGTTTTCCCACCTTTAATTCTTGACCTTCATCCCCAAGCAGAGCAATGAGCATGACTGCCCCTCCTCACAGGGAATGGAGAAAGGAATGAGGGCTCCAATCCTCCAGGAGTTATCACTTATCCAGTTAATCAATAACGAGCCACCAGAGCCTACTTTTGTGCCTTAATCATGAAAGCAAAAACTTAGCTAAGCTAAAATTAAAAAGCCATAGAGAAGAGGAATTTCCTCAGTTCAAGGTCTTTGGAAAATCTTGCCCATTCCAGAGATACCTGATTTACCTGAGGTAAGAGAAATGATAATAAGACTAAAAATTTAGGTCCAAAGCCCATTGTAAGCAACAGGTCCCATAAAACCTGGTTTTCCACGGCCCTTTCCCAGGGGGGTTATCAGTGTCAGGCACAAATCACTGGTTTTTCTTTCTCTCAAGAACAGTTTAAGCTTTTCTTCTTGATTAAATGTTTTATTTTGGGGATTGCCAGCCCTGTGGGATGAGGCTGGGAATGCCCAGTGGATCAGGAATTCACTGGGGAAGAAATAGGATGCTCCCCTGGGATTTGTCCCTACAAAACAGGCTGGAAGGGGCACTTGGAGGTTGTGGGTCAAGGAAAAACTAAAAGAATCAATCATTCTGTCCTAGGAGAGCAACTTGCTCCATCCAGGAGTTTCCTGGCTTTATAGGAAGGAAATATATAGCAGGAGGATAATGGGGAATAACAGGAATTATCTGCCAGGATGCTGCTGGCAAGGTGGGAAAATCCCCCTTTTTGTAACCCTGCCACACAATGGGGAAGGACTGCCCAGCTTAGGAGACAACAAAAAACCCAGGGATTTCAGAGCTCAAAGGAAAAGCCATCCTGATTGAGCAAAAAAAGGGGAGCAGACATGGATTGGATCATACTCTGTCAATATTTTGGGACATCTCCTACTTTTCCATTTAGCTGGCCTTGTCTCAATCAAACAAGTTCAGAGACTTTTCTGCTGCACCAGATTTTGGCTTGGCCAGCTCCAGGGAGTGACTGAATTCTCATTTATCTGTTGGGGGGAATATTCAAAGTGCACCAGAAAGTCACAGGAGCACCGCAAGAAGACAATCCCTAAAAAGAGATGGATTCACATGAGGTGCAGTGGGTGTGAGATTGTCAAACAACTGCCCAACATCTCCAACTGGTTCATGGAATTCTAACATTTGTAATCAGACACTCTTTAAATATCATCTTCCACTGGTTTATTTTAGTTTGAATTTTTAATTTGAATCTTTTTAGTTCGTTTTTATTTTGGATACTTGACTTAAAATTGCTTTTCATGTCTAATATTTGAAGTAAGAATCTACAGGATAAACTCCTAATGGCTTTTAAGAATGTTTGCATTTTCTTCTCTTCTTTGAGGGATGTTTTAAGGCTGTGCTAGTTTCAAAGACAGGGAAAAAAAAAACCCAACCAAAACCAGAAAAGACACAGAACATCTTAAAACTGTTACTTTTGCCACAGAAAATTAGTCCTTTTATGCTTGGAAATAGCTGACAGCAAATATTCAGAGTTTTACCTGATAATTTGGTGACTTGACATGTTTTATTTGAACACAGCCAACACCAACAGATAATATGGATTCCTCCATCAGTGGCAAGGTCCCAGATTCCTGCACAGATTTCACTTCAACCTGGATTCGTCGAGATTGCCCCTGTCCAAAAGAACAATTTGAAATGCTTATTTAAAAAAAAAAAAAGAATATAAAGAGCTGAAAGTTTAATTCCAGGGAGACCTCTACTGGCAGCCATTGGCAGGGAGTATTGTATTTTTATTTTGGGGAGAACAAAGTGGTGCAATCCCAATGACCCAGTGTTCAAGAGATCCCTCTCCTATTATATTTACAGGATTTATGCATTTATAGAGAAAAAATATAAGTTCAGCATTCAGCAACTCCCCAGTTTATTTTTCTGGAAGGTTTTCAAACACACACTCAAAGGATTTTCATTTTAGTATTTCTGAAGGTGCAAAATAGGATCTTCTCCCCACCTAAAAAAATAGAGGAGAGCAAATAGATACTGGAATTTCAGTGAACTTTTCCTGACTCTGCTCTCCTTGGCTGAAAATTCTGCCCCACTGATGCAGCAAAGCAACTTTAGTAAGGGCAAAAAAAAAAGGAAAGGAAAAGGGAAAAGGAAAAGGAAAAGGAAAAGGGAAAGGGAAAGGGAAAGGGAAAAGGAAAAGGAAAAGGAAAAGGAAAAGGAAAAGGAAAAGGAAAAGGAAAAGGAAAAGGAAAAGGAAAAGGAAAAGGAAAAGGAAAAGGAAAAGGAAAAGGAAAAGGAAAAGGAAAAGGAAAAGGAAAAGGAGCAGCCTGTATGTAACTTTTTCTGATTCCTCGAGTTCTTTGGGCAGCAGCTCATCAACAGCTCATCATTTAAAAACGGGAGCTGTTCAGTTAAGCATTAACAATTTAAAGCAGGTAGAATTCAGAGAACAAAGGAGTGCTTGGCTGGAAGGACTGAATAAAAGGGAACTCTGGATCTCTTTAAAAAACCACGAAGCTCAGTGGAGACTGATGTCCCTTCTGCCACGTGCTGGCACAGGACACAGCACAAAGGTGACAGGGAGGGCTTTGATCACCTTTAAGCAGAGTTTTGCTCTCTCCTGTTGCCCTGGTTTTTGCAATGTTCTATGTTTTTACTTCTGTAGTAGAAGTTCCCATGCATTTTCTATAAACACAGTCCTTGTTTTTGTAACCGGCCTAGATTGTTTTGAACTTCTAGATTATTTTTCATTCCTTTCTCCTAAGGCGGAGAATGATGACAGACTATGTCGTTATCCTGTGAAATTGTAGAGGTGGAAACCTCATTGACCAATCCACGATGGTCTTGAGAAAAACACAAAAATGAGAGAAAAAAGAAAGGCAGGCCCTTTTTCTGGTCCTGCCTGGGTAGTCCTAAACTACTACTGAGAAGTTTCTTTCGTGTCCAACAACACGACAGTCCCCCACCTCACATCTGTTTTGCACAACATCACATTTTTCCCTTCCTTGGACACCTTGGCCATCCAAATCAAAGCTTCTCAGGTGGTTTTTTTTTTGCACAGCTGGAAGCTCACCTGTCTGAGCTGGAAGATGCCTCCAGTGCTGACATCCTTGGCAGGGGTCACCTCGACTGGGCAGTACTCGCCGTTCTCGTTCAGTTCCAGGATCTGAACCCACAGCTCCACCTTGCGCGTCACCTCGCTCCACCTGCACCACAAACCAAAGGCTGCCTTGGCTCTTGGGTTTGGTTGGGGTTTTCTCCCAAAGAAAATGGAATTAAAACATCAAAACTCTGAGCTCAGAGTGAAGCAGCAACAACCATTGCAATAAATGCAGCATTTTGGAGCACACAGGTACCAGCTGTGCAGTGCTTCTCAATTTCCCTGGCAAAAAAAGCTTTTTCCTGATTATAATACAAACCCCAATTCCACATTTAAGCTCTGGTCTGAACTCCTGCCACAGAAGCCCAGTGCAGAACAAGCCAAATACTGGGTTGTTTCCTGTGTTTGGTGGCTCTTCTCCCAAAGAAAAAGTAATTAAAACATCAAAACTCTTGAGCTCAGACTGAAGCAACAATAACCACTGCAATAAATGCAGCATTTTGGAGCACACAGGTACCAGCTGTGCAGTGCTTCTCAATTTCCCTGGCAGCTATTTTACTCAAGTATCAGGAAAAAGCTTTTTCCTGGTTCTAGCACAAACTCCAATTCTACATTTAAGCTCTGGTCTCAACTCCTGCCACAGAAGCCCAGTGCAGAACAAGACAAATGCTGGGTTGTTTCTTTTGTTTGGTTGGGGTTTTTTTTCCCAAAGAAAACGGAATTAAAACATCAAAACTCTGCGCTCAGAGTGAAGCAGCAACAACCATTGCAATAAATGCAGCATTTTGGAGCACACAGGTACCAGCTGTGCAGTGCTTCTCAATTTCCCTGGCAAAAAAAGCTTTTTCCTGATTACAATACAAACCCCAATTCCACATTTAAGCTCTGGTCTGAACTCCTGCCACAGAAGCCCAGTGCAGAACAAGCCAAATACTGGGTTGTTTCCTGTGTTTGGTGGCTCTTCTCCCAAAGAAAAAGTAATTAAAACATCAAAACTCTTGAGCTCAGACTGAAGCAACAATAACCACTGCAATAAATGCAGCATTTTGGAGCACACAGGTACCAGCTGTGCAGTGCTTCTCAATTTCCCTGGCAGCTATTTTACTCAAGTATCAGGAAAAAGCTTTTTCCTGGTTCTAGCACAAACTCCAATTCTACATTTAAGCTCTGGTCTCAACTCCTGCCACAGAAGCCCAGTGCAGAACAAGAGAAATACTGGGTTTTTTCTTTCGTTTGGATGGGGTTTTTTCCCCAAAGAAAAAGCAGTTAAAACACCAAAACACTGAGCTCAGACTGCAGACTGAAGCAGCAACAACCACTGCAATAAATGCAGCATTTTGGAGCACACAGGTACCAGCTGTGCAGTGCTTCTCAATTTCCCTGGCAGCTATTTCAGCCAAACATCAGGAAAAAGCTTTTTCCTGATTCCAATACAAACCCCAATTCCACATTTAAGCTCTGGTCTCAACTCCTGCCACAGAAGCCCAGTGCAGACCAAGCCAATACTGGATTGTTTCTTGTGTATGGTGGCTCTTCTCCCAAAGAAAAAGTAATTAAAACATCAAAACTCTTGAGCTCAGACTGAAGCAACAATAACCACTGCAATAAATGCAGCATTTTGGAGCACACAGGTACCAGCTGTGCAGTGCTTCTCAATTTCCCTGGCAGCTGTTTTAGTCAAATATCAGGAAAAAGCTTTTTCCTGGTTCTAGTACAAACTCCAATTCCACATTTAAGCTCTGGTCTCAACTCCTGCCACAGAAGCCCAGTGTTGTCAGGGCAATCAGACTGAGATGGGAGACAGAAGAATGAAATATGACATTGCCTCACAAGCTCTCAAGATCCAGAGCACTTTCCTGACCTTCATCCTGTCACTGCCTTCTCTCCCAATTCTTCCTTCTCTCCCAATTCTTTCCAGAGCTTAATAAAAAACAGCCATTTTTTGGAGAACTTCAAAATTAAACAGGACAGAGGTGCTCACCACTCAGCTCTCAAACATAACTCACTATTTTAGAGCATCCTTTTCCTCTCTGCCATATTTCCCTTTTATTTTAAATTTCCCTATATCCTTAATACTCAACATAAGCTTAAGCTGCAAATAAAAAGAGAAGTAACAGCCAATAAATTAAGATGCAGAGCTGCCTTCTAATTGAAGAGGTAAAAAACAACTCACATTTATGAAAATGCTGCTGTGAGATTACTTTGGGGACAACAAATACTGCCAGCAAGCAAACAACACCCCCTCCTTCAGTCTGAATTACCACAATATTACACATTTATCCAAATTGAGGCAACAAGCAATAAAACTTTTCCAACAGAAGGATTACAAGGACGATATTTCACGGCCAAGAATGAATTGGAGTCATCCAGTGGCCTTCAGCTCAAAATTTGACTCCTCACCCCAAACCTGGGCACCTCAGGCAGTGATTTTTCCCAGATTCTAAACCTAAATTTAGGTTTGGATGTATTTTCCACCTTTACCTGTCCCGAAGGCTGCGTGTTTTGGCTTGGATTATTCCCAAATCCCACAGGGCTGGGTTTTTGCGGTCACCGCTCTGCTTGTGCCCGTAAACTTCGATGGCCAAAGCACCATCATAAAGGTGCTCCATGAAATCTTCAGAAATATTCACAGAAACCTCCTGGAAGGGACAGAGCAGTTTGGGAACTGTGAGGTTTTACTGCCTTGACTTTTTAATAAAAGCATTTATTAAAATCCCTCCCCACCCCAGGTTCCAAAGGCGCAATCCAGGGGGAAGGAAGGAAGTGTTGGCTCAGTTTGGAAAATCAGGAGGCAAAAGTCAAAGGTATGTGGTTTTCTAAAGATGAAAGTCTATAAGGAGCTGGAAAATGATCACAGGCTGTTGGAATGGCTCAAAAAAAAAATTCAAAGCAGATGTTGTAATGTTCAGAATCAGAAAATCAGAACTCATCAGAAGCTGTTGCATCCATTTCACCAACGGGAGGAGGAATAAATTGCTCAGTGTGATGGGAAGGGATAGAACAGGATGAGAACTGGGGGGATTTGGCTGGGATTCATCCAAGCTGATTTTAGATGTCCCCATTAAAGATGCCTCTGCTCAGCTGCTCTAAAGTCAGTGGGAAGAAAGTCTGTCCTAAACAGTCTGTTCTGACTTCAGACAACCCAACTTCAACATCCACAGAAGCCCCACGGCCCAAAATTGGGACATTTCTCTCCATTTCAGCAGAGTTTAGAGTGATCAGCTCAGTTACTGACATCAAATATCCTCAGATAAATATCCCCCCTCCACAGTGCATTTTAATATGGATAAACTCCACTAGAAGTTTCTCTGATAAACTCATGTTTTCCTTTAATAACCCCCTTCACCTTCAGTGATTTTTGTCCACATCAACAGTGTAGAAAAATCAAACAGAAATGGACTCCAAAGACATTTAAGTTCATATTAAAAAAAACCTCGTGTATCAGCATAATGAGCTTAAAAATGCTATTAGGGGATAATGAAATACAATATGAGAAAAGAGGCAGCTAAAACTGCTATACAAACCTAAATATGATTTTTTTTTTGCCTGTCTTACAGTTTAATTGATAAAACAAGAAGAATAAATTACATTGCAGTGGTCGAAGACAACCATGCACCGTGGCTCCTTGCTGATGGAAGACTGGGAAGGATCCACCTCAGGTGCAACAATAACTGGCTCCACTTGATCCCAAAATGTGTATTTGCAGAACACAAAGTTGGACAGGTGCTGGGGCAAACCTGTAGCTTGAAGTATTTTAATCTGGAAAGGAGGTGAGAAAGAAATGAAAAGCGTTTATTCATCAGGCATGGAATTAAAATTATATCCTGGTAGAACAAGGTTCCACTGCAAAGGAGAGAAAAAAAATAAGAAAAGCAAAGCAAAAACAATTTAGAAAATTTAATTTCTGCACTGATACTTGTTGGAGACAATATCTGGAGTGCAGCAGCTGAGCACAGTCACTAGATGTCACCAGGCTCGTATGTCCTGGGAGTAACATTTGGCTCATTTTTAATGGTGAAACTCACCAAACTCATTGCAATTGATGAGGAATACAATGAAAATCTCACACTTCCAGTGGTTCCTTTATTCTCCAAAAATCCTTGGTTTAAGACACTACTTGTCCTTATTCTGTGATGTTGGAAATAACCCAAAATCAGCCCCAAAAATGCAAAATTAGCCCATCCCCTTCTTCAAAATCAAGGCCAAATAGAAACAAAACGTGAATTCTCATTCTGATCTAAACAAAACCATCGTATTCACCATGGATTTCAAAAACCTTCACTCTCCATTTGTCAAATTAAGACCAAATGAGTTGGGTCTTGTGCAGTAAAACCCCCAAGAATCTTTTTTGCCAAAATGCTCTTTTTTTTTTGCTAGAGCACTGTGGGACAAGATAAAAAGTGGGGCAAAAAAAGCACAATTCCTCCCAAATTGTTCATATTGTCCAGAAGTCATCAAGGCTAGGGATCACTCCCTCTGATGTTTTTTGCCTCTATTTTCTTGCCCATAGACTGGAGTTTTACTACAACACAGAACTGCTGCTAAATACTTCCTTCTAATTTTCTTTTTATTACTAACAGTAATAAACACACTGTACGTATTTTACAGAGTATTTAATATTTAGAGGAAGAAATATTGAGAGAAAAAGAGATGTTAAGAGATAATGTTTTCCAGAAGGATGGGAGTTCATCAGATCCTGTGATTCTTCTTGAATTAAATATTAATCCTAATACCAACATCTTCCCTGGCTTCCAAGAGTCCAACAAACTTCCTTTGGCATATAAATACAATTAATAAAAGGAACAAACCCCAACTAATTATCTTGTCTTATTCCAGCCATTCCAGAAACAAAACGAGGTTATGAAGAGACATCCAGAAGCCAAGGATTTCTTTCTGACTCAGGATGGGAAGAGAGAAAGCTGCTCAGAGGTTGGGGACACATCTGGAACTCACCCTGCAGACGAGTTTTCTCTCCTGGATGTCGTTTTCAGTTGAGCACTCAGGGCTGTCCTCACCTCCCACCAGCCTCTCATCGATTTCCCCGCTCACTCGAACAACTTCCACGTGGAGTCGACCTGAGACCTGGCAGGGCAGGAGGCAGAATTATTTGTGTGCCAGAACACAGTGCCAGCTTCATCCCCTCCCAGCCTGCAAGCAGCCAGCATTTGATTCCTTTTTCCACTGTTCTTGCACTCTGCATTTGTTGCACCATGTGAAGAACGCTTGGGAGCAAGAATCAAAGAGCCTTTGTTGCAAAAACCGTAAAGAAATCAGCCCCTGGGGTGAATTTTGGGGCAATCTCACCTTCAAAAAGAAATCAGCCCCTGGGGGTGATTTTGGGAACAATCTCACCTCCAAATCAGCCTCTGGAGAGTCTGCAAAGTGCACACTTGATGCTGAGCATGGAGAATGTTGCCTGGTGTGCTCTGCTGCCTTTGAAGCTGTTCTTATAGGATCTGTTTAAGAAGCTATTTTCCTGATGGCAGGCAGTGAAAGCAGTGGAGCTACAGCTCATCCTGAGTACTCATTTTGGGCTATTTCCCTCAGAAAGGTGCTCAGGAAGCTTTGTCCTTTCACAATCCCCATGCTGGGATTCAGAGCTGGCTGAAAACTCCAGTGAAGTGTTACGGGACTTGAACAATTCCATGTTGTTAGCAAAGAACTTGTGCACACAGAACTGGAAATTATCCTGGTAGTAAGACCCACAGGCTGTAATTAAACAATTGAGTAAGGATGGATTCTAAAGAATGACAAACCTCTCCCTTCTGATTGATGATTGGGACAGCATATTGAAGCTTCACATCATAGAACAGGCACTCAAGGAAAACATTGGCTACTCCTATAAGGCTGTGGTTTTCCTGCTCGTCGTAGAAGGGGTCAGCTCTCCTGAAATAAGCTCTCATCACCTGCAAGAAAACCCAGAGCCACGTCAGGAACCCAAAACCTTCCAGGAAACATTCCTCAAAGTGTTGCACAACCTGCCCAGTGAAAGAAAAAGGGACTCAAGCAAGGGGCCAGATTAGATCACGAGAAGAATGGAAATGAATTTTCCTTTGGATAAGGCCTGTCCTGAGCAAATTCTCCTAAACTCTGCCAGATTCCTGAACTTCAACTGCAGCTGTGTTACCTGCTGCTTCCCTTTGTGTGCTCCATTCCCTCACAAAACCATGGATCAGAGGGACCAGATAAGGGTTAATGAAATGCTGAGGGTCAGTTCAGTGCCAGGGAAAGCAAAACCTCAGGGAAACTCAGCTCTTTGCATATTCCCTCCTCACCTCCACCCAACAATCCTCCTGAAAATGGAACAGGAATGTGATCACTGGAGGATTTTTTTACTTACTGGATTGTCTTCCTCACAGTCTTTCCACTCCTGGTAAAGGTCCCTCATATCCACCAGTCGATTCTCCAGTTTCTCCAGTGACCAGATCTGTTTGCCTTTCCCTTTCCTCCTCACCTGGATGGCAGGCTCACTGAGAATTGCACCTCTCTGCAACATGAAAAGGGATACCAAGGAAGAATTCAGGTCACAACAGTGAAAAAAAGAGTTTAAAACTAACACAAACTTGAGGATATCTTTGGGAAAAGTCTGTTCCTTTTTTTAAATTCTGGTTTGAGCAGCCAAATCCAAGTGTGACAGGCTCTGAGTTCAGCTGTCACAGTGCATTGGTGCTCATTTTAACTGGGAGGTCTCATCACAGTTACAGACACTGGTTTCCCTGGATTTTCACCTTGCATAAGGGTTAGAAATGGGAACATTTAAGCATTTCACAAATATCTTCAAGTTACAGCAGGCCTGGAGTTCCAGCTAAAATTATTACTGTCTGCAACATTCCACTGGTGCAGACACTCCTTTCTCATCCTGTTTCTGGATGTGCCTTCTCCAGAAAACTGTGAGAAAAACTTCTAAAACAACAGATAAAAATGATAATCCTGGAATAAAATCCATCTACTGTATCAAGGACAGTCTGAGTATCACCAAAATACTGATTTGGCTTCAAGAAATAACACCAGCTTAGGCAGCCAGCCTGAGACATGGAAGTCTGGGCTCAGCTCCCTCATCCCAAAATTTTCTAAGATGCCTGGGAACAAATAATCCAAATCCTCTCTGCTCCTCCCTCCACACTGGGGATGGCAGGATTTTCACAGCTCACTGGGATGATGCAAAGTCAGAAGTCCACAGAGGGATGGCAAACACCTGAAACAGATGTTACCCAACCTGCAGAGACTTTGTCACTCTGCACCAGCAGCAAGTGTGAACTTCAACACCAGGGGAAAAGGTCTTGCACCAAAACATTTCTCTTTTATGGCACTTTATAGGATTTTAATGCTATAATATAAGATAAGGATGTAGCAGAGACATATTTAATACACATTAGTGAAAAACTAACCCAACCATTACAGAGTACAAGAACTCTGAACACTGAGGGACAAACTTAATAAACAACCATTTGATTCAGTCAGGGTGGCTGTACCTTGCTGTTGGCATTAAGGCTTGAGGCTGGGATCTGCAGGGTCACTTTGTACTCTGTCCTCTTGTCCAGCTCCTCTCCGATGAAATTGGCTTCTCTCACGTACAAATTGGCTTTCACAATCTGCTCCCGCAGCTTCCTCAGGCTGTGGGTCAGCATCTCCTCCCTGAAAGAAGGAAATTGGGAAGGGAACACAGGAAAAATCAGGAGGTTTATGCACTGAAAGGAAAATAAATGGATGAGGAGGCAACTGAGAGATGTGGGTGAGGACTGAAGAGGGAAGGGAGAGGTGACATTACAAATACTGGACAGATGAGCCCCTCCAGAGACTCCCAGGAGCAACCTCATGTTCACAAGGCCTGGACTTCACCTGAACTTGTGCAAAGGTTTGGACACTGCCCTACACAACATCCTTGGGTCCAGCTCTGGGGCTCCCAACAAAAGGAGGACATGGAGAGAATCCAGAGGAGGCCATGGAGATGCTCCAAGGGCTGGAGCCAGGCTGGGAGAGCTCAAGGAGAGAAGGATCCAGAGACCTCAGAGCCCCTTCCAGAGCCTAAAGGGGCTCCAGGAGAGCTGGAGAGGGACTGGGGACAAGGGATGGAGGGACAGGACACAGAGAACGGGACAGATGGGATACTGAGAAGGAATTGTTCCCTGTGAGGGTGGGGATGCCCTGGCACAGGGTGCCCAGAGAAGCTGTGGCTGCCCCTGGATCCCTGGAAGTGTCCAAGGCCAGGCTGGACAGGGCTTGGAGCAACCTGGGACAGTGAAAGGTCTTTGCCCACGGCAGAGGGTGGCACTGGAAGGGCTTTCAGGTCCCTTCCCACCGAAATAATTTGATCATTTTTAACAAAAGAATCAGGTAAATGAAATGACATTTCAACTGGGAATAAAAATCTTCTATCTGTATGAATTTAGCAGTATGAAAATGAGGATGCTGCTGGCTTTGAAGAGTTCTCCACACATCTGCTGAACAGATTGTGAGGCTCATTCCAGAGTTTTCCACGTTACAGAGAAAGGTTTATTCAGACCTTGTTCATCACCCCCTTTTTCACCAGCCTTCCTGGAAAGTCTGAGAGTGCCAGTGGTGCAGCAGAGGAATCTGGTGCCACAAAACATCCCAGGCACACAGATAACACCTTGTCAGACTGTCTGAAATATTTTTTACTTCTATAAGTTGCTTCTCCAGCCATATATATATAAATTTGGATTTTTCATGACAGTGTCTTCACCACACTCATTTATTTAGAGTTTCATCTTTGATAGCAACAGTGGAAAACATCATTTAGGGGTTGAAGTAAGTAACTTCAGTGCCATCACTCATGAAGAGGCAGAGTGGACAGTGACCCCTCTGTGGTTATTAAATGGTTTTTACAATGATCTGGAATAGAATTCTTTGTCTCATCCTCTTACTCCCTTTTATTATTTGCACTCTTCTGGCTGTCAGGACCTGCCCAGGTCAGACAGCTGGATGTGAGTCAAGAGGAAAACCAACTTTCCAGCAGCTGAGTCATGCATGACCCATGAAACAACAAATTCATACAGGAGCCTCAAAGTTTCATCCAACCACGTCATCTTTAGTTAAACTTGCTGCTGAACAGGATAGAGCTTCTCATCAAAGCAGGAACTCATGATTTCTCATATTTTCTACCATTTTAGGTCTGGTTATTCTGGAGGTGTTCAAAGCCAGGTTGGATGGGGCTTGGAGCAACCTGGGATAATGGAAAGTGTCCTCTCTGTGGCAGGGGGTGGGACTGGATGAGCTTTGAGATCCCTTCCAACCCAACCTGCTCTGTATTCTGGGATTCTTAGACAAACAAGCCCTGCCACGCGCCCCTCGCAGAAATTCACCACAATTCCAACGCAACCAAAATCTTGGGGAATTCACTGCAGAAACGGGACTGAAATGTGATGGTCACTCTGTGCCACCCACCTCTCCTCTGCCCACTGCCTGAGGCGCTGCTGGGCGCTGGGGGAGTGGAAGGAGAACCTGTCCATGCTGCGGAACTGCTGCTTCTCGGGCGAGAGCCGCCGCCGCAGCTGCTCCAGCTCGTGCTCGTACATCAGCCTCTGCCTCTCCAGAGCTGACCTCTTCTCCTCCTCGTGCTGCTGCTCCAGGCTTTGCAGGATGGACTGCATGGGGTCTAGGCAGAATTTGGAAATAAAGGAAGAACCACAGTGAAATCCATGCTGAGGAGCGTCCTGGATGCGTGGTGTGAGCGCAGGTATGAGGTAAAAAGAGAAAAACCTACTTTTGTTGCAATGTGTATTTAAATTCTGGAGCAAAATAAACATTTACAGGGTAGATGATTTAAGAGAACTAAGGAAAGGGAAAGCCCAAGCTGTAAAAAAAAAAAAAAAAAAAAGGCCTCCTGGTTTCCCAAAATAATGTCATTCTGGGACAGCTACCTAAGACCACAAAAACTCAAAACCACAGTTACAGAGACAGAAATCACTGCAGTTAATGCCTGGCTGAGACATAACACAAGGAAAATAAACAAAGTGCAAACACTTTGATTTGAGACTGCAGCTCCACCAGCATTCCACTTCTGGCTTCTCCCCTCAGCAAGAACTGCCAAACCAAACAGTCTGCCACGGTTATTTTTCCCTCCTCGAGCACAAAAATGGACGTGATGAGTAATTCACAAGAAAAAAATTCTCAAAAAAGGAAGTTATAAGGGATAACATGGTTATCCTCATGTTCTGTCCACATTCCCAATAATTTTTGTGGCTCCTTACCATTACTGCCAAGAGCCTTCATGGTGACTTCCATCTGGGCATATTCATAGCTGAAGTTGATCTCACTGGACACTTCACTGGAGTTGTCTCCATCCACATCCAGCTGCTCCACACTGTTACTGCACTTCATGGAGCTCTCCTCATCCTCATGATCTGCCTTCTTTTTCTTCTTTGGCAAATTCAGCCTTGAAAATAAGAGGAGAATCTTTAGAGAACTGCTAATTTCTCAGCTCTGAAACACAGGGGGGGGTGCTTTCAAATGTTGTTAAAATTCAGTAGAACCTCCAAAAGAGAAGATTTTTTTTTTCTCCCCTTTCAAATTTTATTGATCTCCTGTGGGTGTAATTTTCCTCAGGGCAAAATCAGGAGCAGAAGGTAAACTAACTAATCCATTCTACATTCTCATACTTAAGTACATGATACTACCAGTATTACAGTTTGGATAATCATGGCATTTTTCAGTCATTCCACATCCAAGTAACTGAGGGGCAATAATGAAATGGTATCTCACTTTTTTATGTGGGTTCTCCTTTTAAGCATAAAAGAAAGCAAGGAAATTTCAGATTATCATTCAAATCCACTGATCTTTGAGGTGTTTCAGAGGGTTTCAAAGAACAGAATTGCACAGAAAAAAATCTACCAGTGGTCCTGTGATACGAGAAGGTCAAGTGACCTTGTAATAACATTTAGCATTAAAAACCAGTCCAACATCAGCATTGCTTTTTATAATCCCCACCTTCCATCACACCTTAAGCAAAAAAACAAAGTGGGTGCCAGTTTACAACTCCTTTAATAACTTTTATTACCTGAAGAAGTGGTTGTTTCCCCACAGGATTCTGTCTCCATGGTGGAGCTGGATGGGACACACGACAGCAGAGCCGTTTACAAATGTCCTGTGAAAAGGCAACAATTTAAAGCAAATACATTCATATAAAGCTGAATTTTTTTCCCTTCCCAGTGTTACTTTCTTCACTGGAAAAGAAATGGCAGAGGAAGAGATTTATGCATTGCAAACAGGCAAAATATTCCCAGAAAATTCACTGATCTCCCCAGTGCTGTTTCGTACATGCCTCAAATTCAGCTTCTTTTGACCTCCTAAGCTCATGAAGTTCAGCACATTTAGACAGATTTTATTACAACTGTGTCTGGGGAGGAAAATTAAAGCTCGAAAATGAGCAGCCTGAAAAAAAAAAGTCACCAGAAAAAACCCACTTTCACACTGCTCTGAAATACAGACACAAAATAGAAATATTGGAATAAGGCAACAGACACCTTTGCTACATAAACAGCTTAAAGGCACTAATTAAAACAATCAGAAACTACTTTTATTTCAGAGTCAGGTTAAGTTTGAAAACAGGATCGTGGGATAACTCAGATTTGAAGGGAATCTCAGCTTGCCACCCAGTCCAATCTGCTCCAAGCAGGATCAGCCACGGATCAGGGTAAACGTGTGAAGTTTGAATTTTGTGTATTAACAATAAATTATTGGAGATGCTGACACTGCACGTCATTTTGTGATCAGTCTGAATGTGCCAGCTGCTACTCCAGTAGTGCTACTTAATTGAATAAAGCAACAAATGCTTCAGCAGCTCTTTGCATATCAACAGATTCCCTGGAAAATTAATTCAAATTTTGATAGAGTTTCATCTACACAGCTGCAAATCAGTGAGTATCTACTTGCTGAAAGCACAGGCAATTTGCTCATCTTCTCTTTGAAAATTTGGGCTACAAACACCCTCTCTGAGAGAAATCTCCCTGGAATGAAACACGAGTTGACAGAGGGGCAGGTGACAATTAAAATGTAAAAGCAGCACAGAGAAGCAGAATTTTTTGTACTGTGGAGGAGATAAAGGAGTTTATTTTCCAAGTATCTTTGTGCACCATTAATTATGAAATACTGGATAAAATGACAGCTGTCAAACAGCTGTGGCTGCATTTTATTGCTTTACCTGGTATTTTTTTGAGGGGTCAGCATAACCTGCCCTTCTGGGGTGATGTCTATGATGCAGTGCTCAGGAAGAATTCCCATCCCACACAGCTGGATATCCTGGGAGTTGTCTGAGCCTATTAACGTGTGCTCCTGGGGGAAAAATTAATTCAGATGTTAACAATGGATTGCAGAGGTTCACTGGGTCTGATTCACCTGTTCTCCTTCTGGATGTGTTGTGTTATCTGGTCCAAAAATTTCACAGCTGTTCAATACTTCCCTTGGAGGGAAAAAGAGAAGCAAATCAACGTTTTGTCTCACAATAACAAGCAGGGAGCACTCAGGAAAATTTAGAGGCAAAAATTAAACCCAAAAATGAAGAGGATTTTATATTTCAATTGAGGAATTGGGTGCCTTGGGATGTTGTAGAAGCCAAAGGAATAAAGGGTTTCAAGGAGGAATTAAGGAAGGTTCACAAAGGTGGATCCATGCTGATCGTGGAGGTTCCACTCAGGTCAGCAACAGCTCTGGAAATTCCTGGAGTACTCAAGGATTCTGTAGATGAAGGATCACCCCAGACATAAAATTGTTGAGGTTGAAAAAACCACTTTAAGACCATCCAACCATTCCCCCAGCATTGCCAAGGCCACCACTGCCCCATGTCCCCAAATGCCACATCCACATGGCTTTTAAATCCCTTCAGGGATGGGGACTCCAGCACTGCCAGAGCTGGATCCCCCTTTTGGGACAGAAATCTTCTTTTTTAGGCATCTCCAAGCAATTTTTGAGGAACAGATACAACAGTTTAACAGGTCACTTCAGGCTGTTCTTCAGTACTTGAAGGACCTGAGAGCTCAGAGAGAACATGGGCAAATATTCTGAGAAACAAGAGAGTCAAACCTCAGGATTTTAGGAGAAACAGCTCCAAGTCATTTTATCCAAATAATTCCAAAGCACGGGGATTTTTACACCAGAATTCCCCAGCAGCAAGACAAATCTGAACTATTATAAAAATAACAAAGACTAATTGAAGGGGACAAAATCAACCCCAAGGAGTTTTCCCCAGAAATGGAAATCAGCACAGAACCACCTGAGACTTTCCCTGCTGGCACTGACGGGCCAAGGCTTTGCCTTGTTCTTGTCCTTGTTCCCAGTGACCACTGGGATCTGTCCCAGGATCTGTCAGTGATTTAGCAGCCAGGTCACACTCTGGACTTTTATGTGCAAGTTGTCTGGGAAAGAATCAACCTCTCCCAAAACCTCAGCTCTTTTCTCCTTTTTAATGTGTTTTTTTTTAGCAGATACAACACAGAAAAAGTTCTTTGTTTTTACTGAGATATCACAGAGCTGGCTGATATAAAAGAGGATCACATATTTCCTAAGACTGACTAAACCAAACCCATCTTTCAGCCTAATTGCTGATTTTGTGGCTGTTTTGAGAGTTACTACCCCACTTCAAAGAGAAAGGAATGATTTAACGTGAATCTCAAACCGCCAATGTTCGCTGCGAGATTTTTAGAACTTGCACTCCAAAATGCGACTTTAAAATGGTTGTACCTCATTTCTCCTCCATCTACAGTTTGTAAAAACCACAATAAGCTGCCCCAAATATTTCAGCACAGGGTCCAAAAGTCACATCATGTGTTTGATGGTTCATTTCAGGAACAGGGAGTGCACATCAGAAGTGCTGAGGCACAACAGAACTTGTTTTTCACTCCTGGCAAGCTGCACGAAGAGGATTAAAAATGCATTTCATAAACTGAAGACAGCAGCCAGAATTTGGATTTCACATGGAGAAGGTGACTACTGACATGCCCAACCTTCACAGAAAACAATTTCATGGGTAAAAGCTTGTGAAAGTCGGCATAAAAAAACCTCCAACCAATAAAAAAAAACCTCATGCCAGAACAGAAGGCAGTTTCTCAAAAACAACATGTCTAAATTTCTTTAAAAAAAAAACCCAAACCAAAACCAAAACAAACAAAACCATCGAATGCCCAAATTTTACCTGTGCTACAAAGAATGACATTTGAAATAAAAAGCTTGCACTCATGAAAGTCTTAATATTTTTAGATATACAGTTTTATAAAACTCTTTAAATATAAATGTGCGGAATGGATTAAGAGGCCCGTTTCTGACATTAAAAAAATTGTATATTTATATATAAAGATATATTTTTACCTTTAAATAGTACACCAGGAGTTCATTGAGAGCTGGATCTGCATTCAGATTCACCAGGAAGCACTTATTATCCCCAACTTTTATTCCAGAGGACTGCAGGGATATGCCAAGGCTCTCCAGCTGTTTCTGACGCTCCTGGAAGAGAGCAGCCATCAAAACTGAGCTGGCTGATGCAAAACCCTCTGGAAATCCATTCCCATCTGCAGGCAAAATTGATGGATTGGTACTTCTAGAACAGGAAACTCCTCCTCTTGCAACAGGTGAGGCACAGAAGGCTCAGTTCTGCCAGGCTTTGATCAGGGGTGGCTGTGATTCCTCCTGTCCTCGCCCCTCTGCTCTCGGAGGGCTCCGTGCTTTGGTCCCCAACATTCCCAAATTCCCAGTGGGAAGGGAAAGCAGCTGGGAGCAGCCTCCTGCAGCACTGCAGAGCTTCTCCATGACCTCACTGCAACAGCCAAACGCCACCACAAAGCCATCCTCTAGAGCCCTTTATTCTCCCTTCCCAGCTAAAAAGCAACAAGTTAAGTGAAATCCCTGCCAAGCCCAGCTCCGTGTCTGTCCTTTGTTCCAGAGCAATCAAAATGACAAAAAACTGGCAACCTGCTATTTAAGTAATGCAAAGAACACTTCCTGCTGAACGAGAATAGCAGCGTTTTGGATGGTGTTTTGTTCTTGTCAAAAGACTTCATAGAAAATGCCCAACAAAGCATTACTGTGCAGAAATGTACATCTCTCAAAGGGAAGTGTTTGGGTGAGACCAGAGCAGTGAAAGAGGAACATTAAACATCTCTGACTTAGGAACAGAAAGGGATTCTTCTACCAAAAAAAAAAAAATCTCACTGGGATAGAAAAGTTGAGGATTGTTCCCAGGATCAGAGGGAAACTGAAGTGGGACTCGCTGTCCACAACAGCAAAAAAAAATTAGAAATAAATATGGGAGGAACCTCACAGGATTAGTGGGGGAAGCAGAAACAGGAGAGGGTGAAATAAGTAAGTAAAAAAATCCAAGAGACCTACAGTACTTTCCCTGTGCTGCAGAGACTTTAAAAAATACCAAATTAAATAATGTAGGCATAATCCTGGAATGTTTATCTTTACCTATCAGTGTGCTTTCTATTTAAAAACTGAGTATGTCACAATATTCAGCATCACTCTCTGCTCAGCACTCTGGAGTCGTACCAGGTCTAATCAAGATGAAAACTGCAAAGAAATGGCACAACCTGCTCTTGATTTTCTGCTCCCTGTCTCCCCACACGCTCACAAACCCAACATGATGTCCTTGTAAGGAAAAGTCATGAGTGTGTGTGTGAGAGAGGGAGAGAAAACAAAGAACAGAGGAGAAACTGCAGAGTGATGTCAAAGATCTCTCTTCCCATCACCAGTGCCAGGCTCTGAAGTTCACAAAAATCCTCATTATCTGAAGAGATAAAGAACACGTTGCCCTAAGGAGAACTTGGCCCACAATGTGAATCTCACAGGATTAACTGAGACAAAACGAGCCAGTTAACTTTTCCTCAATGTTAATTAACTTAAATATTGAAGGAAACATTAAAAGTATGTCAAACACTCGTGGAAAATGTGAAAAATTGCCTGTTTGTGTGGCTGGTGTTTAAGGCTTTGAACTTGTATTGATGCCTCTTTGATGGTCCTTGCTTTTTATTAGGAATCATCCTTTCCTCAAGGATTTAAAAATATCTCTTCATCCTACCTGCCTACCCTGACACAATGTGTGGAGAACAGACCACAGCTCCCCTTCCCCTAAATCCCTGTCCCACTTGGGGGTAGGAGGTAAAAAACCAGGAGTGAAGCTGAGTCTGAGAAAAAAGGAGAAGGTGTTTTAAGATTCAGTTTTGATTTCTCATTAACCTACTCTGATCTGATCGGTAACAAATTAAACTCATTTTCCTGAGTCAAACCAGTTTTGCCCATGCCAATAATTGGTGATTGATCTCTCCCTGTCCTTATCTCGACCCAGGAACCTCCTGCTACATTTTCTCTCCCCTGCCCAGGTGAGGAGGGGAGTGACAGAGTGGCTCCCACTGGCTCCCAAGCAGTCCTGAAATAGCCCAAGCTGCACAAACACTTCTCCTTATCCCTCCTCTGGAAAAAAAAAAAAATCCCTT
>VZTZ01006163.1:58195-73907 GCA_013400955.1 Drymodes brunneopygia
TGCCAGGCTTTGATCAGGGGTGGCTGTGATTCCTCCTGTCCTCGCCCCTCTGCTCTCGGAGGGCTCCGTGCTTTGGTCCCCAACATTCCCAAATTCCCAGTGGGAAGGGAAAGCAGCTGGGAGCAGCCTCCTGCAGCACTGCAGAGCTTCTCCATGACCTCACTGCAACAGCCAAACGCCACCACAAAGCCATCCTCTAGAGCCCTTTATTCTCCCTTCCCAGCTAAAAAGCAACAAGTTAAGTGAAATCCCTGCCAAGCCCAGCTCCGTGTCTGTCCTTTGTTCCAGAGCAATCAAAATGACAAAAAACTGGCAACCTGCTATTTAAGTAATGCAAAGAACACTTCCTGCTGAACGAGAATAGCAGCGTTTTGGATGGTGTTTTGTTCTTGTCAAAAGACTTCATAGAAAATGCCCAACAAAGCATTACTGTGCAGAAATGTACATCTCTCAAAGGGAAGTGTTTGGGTGAGACCAGAGCAGTGAAAGAGGAACATTAAACATCTCTGACTTAGGAACAGAAAGGGATTCTTCTACCAAAAAAAAAAAAATCTCACTGGGATAGAAAAGTTGAGGATTGTTCCCAGGATCAGAGGGAAACTGAAGTGGGACTCGCTGTCCACAACAGCAAAAAAAAATTAGAAATAAATATGGGAGGAACCTCACAGGATTAGTGGGGGAAGCAGAAACAGGAGAGGGTGAAATAAGTAAGTAAAAAAATCCAAGAGACCTACAGTACTTTCCCTGTGCTGCAGAGACTTTAAAAAATACCAAATTAAATAATGTAGGCATAATCCTGGAATGTTTATCTTTACCTATCAGTGGGCTTTCTATTTAAAAACTGAGTATGTCACAATATTCAGCATCACTCTCTGCTCAGCACTCTGGAGTCGTACCAGGTCTAATCAAGNACCCATCACTCGGCTCTCTATATTAAAACTGAGTATGTCACAATATTCAGCATCACTCTCTGCTCAGCACTCTGGAGTCGTACCAGGTCTAATCAAGATGAAAACTGCAAAGAAATGGCACAACCTGCTCTTGATTTTCTGCTCCCTGTCTCCCCACACGCTCACAAACCCAACATGATGTCCTTGTAAGGAAAAGTCATGAGTGTGTGTGTGAGAGAGGGAGAGAAAACAAAGAACAGAGGAGAAACTGCAGAGTGATGTCAAAGATCTCTCTTCCCATCACCAGTGCCAGGCTCTGAAGTTCACAAAAATCCTCATTATCTGCAGAGATAAAGAACACGTTGCCCTAAGGAGAACTTGGCCCACAATGTGAATCTCACAGGATTAACTGAGACAAAACGAGCCAGTTAACTTTTCCTCAATGTTAATTAACTTAAATATTGAAGGAAACATTAAAAGTATGTCAAACACTCGTGGAAAATGTGAAAAATTGCCTGTTTGTGTGGCTGGTGTTTAAGGCTTTGAACTTGTATTGATGCCTCTTTGATGGTCCTTGCTTTTTATTAGGAATCATCCTTTCCTCAAGGATTTAAAAATATCTCTTCATCCTACCTGCCTACCCTGACACAATGTGTGGAGAACAGACCACAGCTCCCCTTCCCCTAAATCCCTGTCCCACTTGGGGGTAGGAGGTAAAAAACCAGGAGTGAAGCTGAGTCTGAGAAAAAAGGAGAAGGTGTTTTAAGATTCAGTTTTGATTTCTCATTAACCTACTCTGATCTGATCGGTAACAAATTAAACTCATTTTCCTGAGTCAAACCAGTTTTGCCCATGCCAATAATTGGTGATTGATCTCTCCCTGTCCTTATCTCGACCCAGGAACCTCCTGCTACATTTTCTCTCCCCTGCCCAGGTGAGGAGGGGAGTGACAGAGTGGCTCCCACTGGCTCCCAAGCAGTCCTGAAATAGCCCAAGCTGCACAAACACTTCTCCTTATCCCTCCTCTGGAAAAAAAAAATCCCTTTTTCAAGGCTCATGAAACTCCCAGCTCCAAAACATCCTAGAAAAGGGAATTTTGAGACAGAGAGGAAGAGAGCTGAAGCAGCAACGTGCAAACATCAAGACACATTTAATCTGAAGAGCTGAGCCCACTACTCCAGTTTTTCAACCTCCTCACACACTCAATGCCTAGAAATTATTGTGTAGGATAAGAACAGATTTTTTTTTTTTACTATTATTTTTATTTTCACCCCAATACACAGGGAGGAATTGCACTGAAAGGCAGGAAGAACCTCATAGTCACAGGCAGCACTTCCCACAATGGATCTTTAAACCCAAAGTCAACAGAGTCCATTCTGACTGTGGCATCTACAAGAGGGCTTTGTACCAGAGGCTCCCTTCTCCCCTTATTTATTACACACTATTCATCACCTCCCACCAGTCCTCCCCCTCCAGAGCTCCCCTCTGCAAATATATCCATCAGCATTTGTGGGGGAAGAAGCAGGAGTGTCATGCAATAACTGTGGTGACCTCCATCCTTTTTCCAAAGTAATCATCTGCAGCAATGGGCTGAGGCCCTAAATATCAGTTTAGGAGGCACTAAAACACCCAGAGATCCTGAACAGCTCTATTTTTTATCATTCTGAATGCCCTCAGCCTGGCTCACTGAGGCACTGAGTCCATAACCTTGCACTGAATGCTCTCAGTGCTCCCTCCTCACAAACAATTTCACTGCCTGAAGAATATCCAACCCCCCCCTAATCCTCTCATGCGTGGATTATTATTTTTGTTTAAATAACTTCTCCATTTGCATACAGTGACAATTTGTTGTTGTCACTGGAGTGGTAATCTGGGAGGCACCCATCTATCACAGGAATTAAGTGAAGCTTTTCAAAAGGGCAGCAAGCTTGACCTACTTACCCATAAATGTGGGGAGAGACTCAGACAACCTCTATGAACTGACAGACAAAGAAAACAAACCTATTTTTCATAAAAAATGGGGGCAGGGAAGGAGGAAAGAAAGCAGCAAACCTGAGCTATCTCCTCAGTTTTTCTTAATTTTTCTTCCCAGGTCACAGTCATCTCCTGAATCAACTTCTCCGATTCCTCCAATCGTTCTTTTAATTCCGGTGATTTCATCGCCTGCAGGAATAAAAGCAAATGAAACAAGAAAAGCTTGTTGTGCTTTGTGAGGTTTTTTTTTTCCCCCGTTTGTAGCCACACAGATGGGGGAAAATAAAGGCAACGTGACTCATTTTGCAAGGCACACTTAAGCAGTAAGTAAAGGGGTCTTTAAAACACACGCTGCACGTGAAGGCAGAATGCACCAAAAAGTTCTTTTAATTAGTTTTGTGTACAGATGTTAATGTGGAGTTTATGTGCTCCAACACAAAGCAATTACACCATCCTGGCAGATTTGCACAAAGATACTCAACACACAAACTGATCTTGTTCCTACATCCCAAGTGAGTCACAGATCAAAACCAGTTTTGTTTTTAAAGATCCTGCTGCTCTGGCTACGTCAAAGCCTCAAAATGACACCTCACATCTCAGTAAACTGCCACGCCAAAGTATTTTTATTGTTCATTTTTAAATGGCCTGAAGTGTGCAGTGTTTGTTCTGCAGGAAAAATGCAGCCCTTCTGGTTGTGCACCTCTGCATTTCTACATGAAGGAATATCAGAGGAAATATTTACAATGTGCTTCTGAACACTGAAATTCCATTTTCTTGCTGATTTGCCACAGCTCTAATTTTGCTTCGTGAAATATTCAAAGGCCTGTGGTCCAAATAAGGAGTAAGTTAAGAGTAAGAAGAAACCCCCGTGGCCACCCATCAGAAACTCCAAAAATTGGCAGGGTATCAGCATCCCCCCATCCCTGGCAGTGTCCAAGGCCAGGCTGGATGGGACTTGGAGCACCCTGGGATAGTGGAAGGTGTCCCATGGCAGGGGGATGGTCCAGAAGAGCTTTAAAAGGTCCTTTCCAACTCAAATTATTCTATGATTTTTAAACTTCCACCTCCACATTGGCATTTCTTCTTCTACTAAACCTTGAGCAAAAAGCCTGAGGACTTCCTTGTGTCATTATTTCATTGCTGCTAATGAGGAAAATGGGTTTGGCATTTATGCAATGCCAATTAAACAGTGGCAGCATCATCCTCCAGCATCAGACACTGCCTTACCACAAACCCAAAACTGCTCACAGGCATCCAGATCAAAGAGTGGCCTCGTTATTCTGCAGCTCCTTCAAGAAAAGGAGCGAGTGCCAAGGTTGGAAAATCCTGTTTGAAGACAGGAGTTTCCTCTGCCTCAAGACACAACAGTCTAGGAACTGTCAGCTGATGGGTCCTGTGTGGGCTTTTTCTGCTTTAAAGACCTAAATCTGGGGTGAAAGGGAGGACTTTGGACAAGGGATGGAGGGACAGGACACAGGGAATGGCTTCCCACTGCCAGAGGGCAGGGATGGATGGGATATTTGGAAGGAATTCCTGGCTGTGAGGGTGGGGAGACCCTGGAATAGAATTCCCAGAGAAGCTGTGGCTGCCCCTGGATCCCTGGAAGTGTCCAAGGCCAGGTTGGATGGGGCTTGGAGCAACCTGGGATAGTGGAAGGTGTCCCTGCCCATGGCAGGGGGTGGAACTGGATG
Organism: Drymodes brunneopygia; assembly: GCA_013400955.1. NCBI lineage: Eukaryota > Metazoa > Chordata > Aves > Passeriformes > Petroicidae > Drymodes > Drymodes brunneopygia. The sequence continues at coordinate 62,751 of VZTZ01006163.1, forward strand.
AGATTTAAGGTCCCTTCCAACCCAAAACCTCTCCATGATTCCACCAATTCCACCCAGGAAAGAAAAGTGAAGCCAAGGCAATTTCCCAACCAAAAATTCATAACACCAGAAAAAACATGATCCATGCTAAGGGGCTGAACACTACAGAGCAGGGCAGAATGATGAAGCCAAGATACTCTCAAGATTTAATTTGTCAATTTTTTTTGACAATTAGTGAGCATTTTCACACATTACAGCTGCACAATGACCTGGGTAATTCTCCTTATTCCCTAAAAAGCCCAAAGAAACCCCAAAGAAATGGCCCCAGCCTGATCCCAGACTCACAGGCTGCTTCCCTGATGGAAGCAGGTGAATTCCCAGGTCAGGAAGGACAAATTTAAATATCATGTGTTAATTCTGATAAAAAAAGAAGACCAAAACACATGGATTAAAAAAGAAAAGGGGAAAAGAAGATAATTCCATGCTCTGTGAGGGGAAAGTCAACTCTCAAGTTCTGTTTGGGAGAGAAAAGGACACTGACACCAAAAAGTAAAAAAACCCCAACAACTCAAACCCAAACTTGGCAACTTCTACATCAGGAAATGAGCTTTGAAAATGTAACCTGTCCTAATGAGTCAGTGCTTTTGTTCACTTCAGGAAGTTATTGATGCACATTTCTGTAAGAACAATTAGATGGGCAACAAATGTAATGAACTGAAAGGAGCACAAGGCTGTGAATGTGCCTTGGAGCCTTTACTGTGCAGCCTCTTAACAGCAAATTGCTCTGGTTTTCCCCTGCTCTTTGTCAACACCACTGGGACAACAACTAGGGTGGGATTTTAATACTTGGGAAAGGAAATATTTATTATTTCATCGTTAGGAGACACTACATCATTACTTTGGACAGCTGCCATTATTTTGGGAGTAATGCTAAAAAATGAAACAAATGGGGATTACTTGCAACTCTCAGAGTACTGTTAAGTCTGTGGTTGATATTTTAGAGGAATTTTTAGATATTGAATATTATGATATTTAACTTGGGATATCTTAAAGAAACTGATATACACACAGTGGATGCTTAGGAAATTAGGCAGCTCAAATGAGAAGAGTCCAAAATCCACAAGTCATTTGTAGGATCACAGCCAGCATTCCCCGCATACCTCGTGATGCAAATGCTGCAATCATAATTTTTCTGAACTGCAACCCAGAGGGATTACATCACCAGTGCTCTGTCCCTTTGGGACCAGAACTCAGAATTACACTGATTATTGACCTTCATCTAACATTTAGACCATGTTTCTCCTGAAATTTCACTGCAGAAGCAATCACAGAATAGGCTGGAAAAGACCTTGGAGATCATCGAGTCCAACCTATGACCCAACACCACCTTATCAACTAAACCATGGCACTGAGTGCCACATCCAGGCTTTTTTTTAACACCTCCAGGGATGGTGACTCCACCTCCTCGTGGACTGCCCACTCCAATGCTCAATCACTCTTTCTGTGAAGAATTTTTTCCTAATGTCCAGCCTGAATCTCCTCTGGTGCAGCTTAACGCTGTGTCCTCTTGTCCTGTCACTGCTGTCTGGGAGAAGAGACCTGGCTACAAGCTGCATTCAGGGAGTAGTGGAGAGATTTGCCCAGTCCCTGTAAGGGATTCAGCAGCTGAAAACAAGCAAGAAAACTTTATTAACTGAAGTCACATCTCACAGGATGTGGCCACACCCAATTCTTAAAATATAGCAGCAGAGCTCTGCCTAGAAACCACCCAGCCTTAACTGGAACTCTCCATGTCTCCCTGTCCTGTGCATCACAGAGCAGAACCAAAAATGCTCCACAAGGTGTTCATTTAACATTTAAGGTGTTTCAGGAGCGATGCACGGAAAGATGGAAAAAAAAAATTATATAAAGGGAGATGGAAGCATCTCCTGGACGCCCTGCAACGTTCCCTCATGGACGTCACCTGGAGAAAAGGAGACTCAGAGGTGACCTTACCACTCTGTACAACTCCCTGAAGGGTGGTTGTGGTCAGGTAGGGGTTGGTCTCTTTCTCCAGGAAGTGACTGAATAAAATGAGAGGACACATTCTTAAGCTGCGCCAGAGGAAATATAGGCTGGATATTAGGAAAAGGTTAAACAGAGCGGTTAAATACTGGAATTGTCTGCCTGGGGAGGTGGTGGAGCCACCATCCCTGGATATGTTTAAAAAAAGACTGGACGTGGCACTCGGTGCCGCGGTTTAGTGAAGATCTTAGGGCATGAGCTGGACTCAACAATCTTGAAAGTCTCTTCCAACCCAGCAATTCCGTGGAACTCCTTCTGGGGAGCTGACCGAACCCAGGAAGGGTTGGTGTGATTTTCAAGGCTCCCCAGTCTGTACCTCAGCCTTGGTGAGCTGCTCCCTCAGCTTCTCCACCTCCTCGCGGAGCTCGCGGATGATGCGGGCGTTGGGGTCCTCGTTGACCACGGCGTGGTTGACGATGTTCTTGGCCCTGTCCGCGTAGCGCAGCGTCGACAGCGTCTCGTCGTAGTTGTCGGCTGCCGGGCTCACCGTGGCCACCATGGCCGTCTTGCTGTTGCCCCCGAGGCTGTCCTGGAAGGTTGGAGGGTTTTTTAAAATCAACGTTTTTGTTTTGGTTTGCTAGTGGTTCAACATTAAGACTTTAAGGTGTGTAAGTCGAGAAAAAGTCGTGATTTTCAGTGTTTGTTTAGGAATGCTCATTTAGGAAATGTCGTTCTTGGCCTTTGACGTTCTTGGCTTTTTTGGTTTCAAAAACAAGGCCCTGTTTTGGGCTTTACAGGGCCTGGTGAAGGCTTCAAAGGTTTCTCTCTATGTTTTCTGCTTAGGTTTACAAACCAGAAATGTAAACACTTCAGCACTGAACTTCTCCCATACTTCTGAGGGTGCCCAGGAAAAACCATGGTGAATTCAGATAATCTCATTCTAAAGACTGGAAGACAGACATCTTCAAGAAATAAATTACTAAAAGATCTTTTCCTAAACAATATCTATAACCATTCAGAATGGGATCCCACTGACACAGATCACAAATCTAAATTGAGGTACACAAGAAATTCCCTCCTGGAATTTGGAAGGGCATGAAACAAGGAAGGAAACAAGGAGGGACGGAAGGGAGGGAAGGGAGGGAAGGGAGGTAGGAATTTTGGAAGGAAGGAATTTTGGAAGGAAGGAATTTCGGAAGGAAGGAATTTTGGAAGGAAAGGAGGGAAAGAAGGAAGGAAGGATTCAATCTTTTCATTGATCATAAGATTATGGTTTACAATTTTGGCCAGATATAGATATATGAAGATAGAACATTCTGGTTTAAATTTTGAAGCAACTTTTTTTTCTGTTTGGCAATTTGGTTTCTTTGGTTTGCTTGTAATTTTGGGGTGGGAGGTTTTTATTGTTTGTTTATTTTTCACCCAATATCTCTTCCTGAGACGAACCACGCTGTTAATTTTCATCTTCAGTAACCCATGCAATGTAGGTCAGGCATTGCCATTAGAACAATCTGACTGCATTAGAACAATCTGACTGCATTAGCTGCTTGTCAAACCACTTCCATTCCAAAGCACACGTGGAGCTTTCCCCAGCAATCATTAAAATGCCCCTTTAAGTATTTCCTCAAGATTCTCTTTTTGGCCGCGTGACGCCTAAACCAGTCTGACAGCAGCCAGGCTGTTGACAGCACTTGGCTGTCTCTGGTCATGCAAAAGGGCATGGAACTCGTATGAAATGTAAATATACAGATATTTATGGTGTTCAACACAGTCAGCACATGTAGGTGAGTGTATTTATAGAGAAATCAGCTGCAAAGCACAACTTTCTGGCTGATCTCACCGTGGCTTTTCTCGTCCAAGAATTAGCCAATGTTTACTCCAAATTAATCCATGGCTTGGGAGGATCCACTCTGCACCACAGAAAGGGCTTTTAACTGAAAATTTTAAGACTAACAGGAGCATTAATGAGTCATTCCATGGGATTTCCAGGCGAAAAATCAGGAATGACACCCTGCAACTGCACTCCCTGTTCTGCGCAAAAAGCTGAAATTTGGCAGGGAGTTGGCCAGGTACTGCCCTTCCAAATCCAACCTTATGAGTTTGCACTCTGGGAATGTCCTTCACTGCACTAATTAGCTCCAAAATAGGATGAATTCATTATTTGAATTGCAGCTCTGCAATTACTAATGTAACAGTGATACACCAGAACTCACAATACACCCATTATCAACTGGGCAAAGTCCCTCTTGTAGCAATTCAAGCCCCCTGTCAGGCTGTCTGATAAAGTTTTATGTGTAAAACCCTTGTGCTGATTTCTCTGGTTTCTTTAATGATAAGCAAGAAAGGTGGACAAACAGCAAATCAGCCTCTCATTAGTGAAGAGAGTCTGTAAATGACACAGCAAGGCTGGGCTTGAATGTGTTAGAGAGAGAGAGAGTGGAAATAAATAAGGGTTATAATAAAGAAATAAGGGTTAAATAAATAAGGTTCTTATTTCTAGGAATAAATTAGTTTTTCCTCCTCTAGCAGCAAGGTTACTGTGAAAATAACTTAAAATACAGAGCTCAGAAATGATATTTTTAATAGCAGCCATCAGGCTTCTGATTGAAATGGGAAAATCAGATGTTTGTGCCAATAGAATTTGATTAAGTCAAGAAGTTACTTTTGCTCTTGAGCAAAAGCTCTTTTGCTCCTTGCACATAACCTGAAGCCACTGCTGAAGCAAAGGCATTTTTCATCTGGCACTTTTATCTACAATCCTCCACAAAATGCCTCAAAAAGTGTCAGATCTTGAGGTGTGCTGAACTGATTGCTCAGATTTGTGCAGAGACACTGCATGCCAGATATTCCTGCAGTTAGAACACATTTAGACTGCTTTGGTATCATAATTAAAAGTTGAAAGCCAAGGAGAAAGGACAGCCCACCATTCCACAGCTTCTTTAAACAAATAAACCCCTCCTTTGATCTCTAATTAAAAAAAAAACAAAAACAAGTTTAAATTTTCCCCTTTTCAAAACAAAGCTTCAATGAGAGCTTGTTTGTAAAAAAAACCCCAAAAGCCCCCAACCCTTTTGTTGGCACGAACGTGGCTGATGCTGGACACAAAGAGGGTTTGCCTGAAAGGAGGAAGAACAAAAGTGAGCTCCTGTTCCTGCGCCACCGCGGCCACAAAGCCTCAGACAGGTGCTGGACAGGAACTGCAGTCTGCTCCCTTGCATTTGTTTAGAAATGGGCCAGCAGAACTAATTCCAACAAGGCTTTGGGGAATTCATGAGGGAGGTTTCCTCCCCCTGCTGCAGCCACGTCAGGAACCCCGAGCGCACCGCGGAGAAAAAGCGGAGCTGCACAGCGGCTTTGGTGCCACCTTTGCAGAGAGCCAAAAAACCAATTTATTTCTTTTGAATGGGAGTAAAACCTCAGTGTAAATACAGAGAGATAAAAATGTATTTAAACACTGAAAAAGCCTCAGTGCAAGAACGCTGTGCTATGAGGGTTTTTTTACTCAGACACTGTTTGTGTTGTGCCGTTTGGATTTTTCTGTGGCTATTTGATGTCCGTATCTGTTAGGGATAAATCATTTCACAAGTCATGCTAAAAGCTTCATTAAAAGGCAGCACTGAGAAAAATGAAGGTTTGTGTGTCAAGAGGTTACACGAGCAGGGGTTTTGTTTTACTCAAGCACTGAATTCAACTTTGTTTTCAAATCTCTGCAAGGAAAAACATGTAGGGGTTTTTTTCTTAATCTTGCAAGTCACTTGGTCTTTTTCTTTCCACGTGTGCAGTTAAATCTCAGGGATGTGAAATTCAAACAACACCTAAAAACCTTGCTAAGAAAAGGTGGGGAAGCCAAGACAACAAAATGTAGCCAGAGCACCTACAAAAAAGTAAGAGGCCAAAGAAAGGCTGGTGATGCCACAAATCAGTTTCTCCCGAGATTATTTCTTTCTATCAATAAATACCCTTAGTTGCTCTTGGATAACAAACAGAGTACAAGGGGAAAAAAAAGTAATTTGACATATATAAATCTCATATTTAACAATTTTGGTTTTTTCATTTAGACTGTACAGATCTTCATCCAAGTGCCATCATGATATGCTCCTTTTTCCCCCAAAATAAGACCAAATAAGAGTCCTGGGCAGTCCAGAAAATGATTTAACTGCTCATTTTACATGAGCACCATCTCTGAAATCTCCTGACCTGTTCCTCAGACTGCAACTGGGAACATGTTCTGCAATTGTACTCTGCTGACCAAAGCAGAGTATCTTCACAATTAAATCAGACAATTAGAAAAAGGTAACAGTCTTAATCAACATCTTCAGAGCTCAGCATAGCAGTCTGTAAAACCAGCTGCATGCAGAAATAACTCATATTAAATCAGCCCCCAGGTTGTGTGTGAAGCTGTACTTACACTGACCCATAAAATACACTGCTTTTAATTTTGTTTTTAAAGTTCCTGAATCCTCAGGCCATGGTAGGTCAGCAGAAGACAGGGAACATATTTATTGTGCAGAGATATTAATGGCTCACATCCAGCTCATTTTCCAAAGACAATTATGGATAACATCAAACCCAGAAAACGAGGCAGAATTTTGATTCCATTCAATGAGACTCTTCTTCCTTTTTCCTCTCTTTTATTTCACTTAAACAAAAAAAAAAGAATATTAAAAAAAAAAGCTTACTTACTTTAAGTAACCATGTGAGCACAGAATCACGATATGGAACAAATTTGTTCTTGTTCTTGCCAGCAGCCTGATCTGCCAGGGCAGAAATAACCAGCCCCAGAGTCGTGAGGGATCTGCCCAGAGAACACAAGCAGTTATTAACAAGGGTAAATATTCATAAGTCAAATGCATATTTAGACAGTGGCTTTCTCTCCAACAACATGCTCTGAGGAAAAAAAAATTCCTAGTTTAATTTTGATCATTCTCTCTTCACAAAAGCTCTGCTTCTTTTTTTCCCCAGGATATTTTTGGTCTTAATCATCAGACCTTCACAGTGAAATTTGTGACAGTTGCAGGAACACAAATGTTTTTTAAAATTATGGAGATTTCATTCCCATATCTACGAATATTGTATGTCAGAAAGAGAAGCAGAGAGAGAGAAAGAAAGGAGAAAAATTGACTTCATCCTGTTTCACAAGTAGGCTGTATTTAGCAGGAAATGGTGATGAAAAAAGGAAAATAAATAACCTCCAAGTCTTACTTGTTAATGTTGCTTCCTTCTTTGAGCCTGTCTCCTGCAGCACCAGTTTTAGTTGCCCTTTCACTACCTGCCAAGTCCACCAGGCTGAGCTTGCCCACCTTCTCACCTGATGTCTGGGGAAGGAACCAGAGAACAGCCACTGTTAGGTCACTCAAATCAAATTACACACTTTGATTGTATTTTACAACAGGAATCAAACTTCATTTTTGGTGTAAACTCTTGTTCCAACTCCTTTGAGAACTGCTGGATTTGAACAGAGTCCTGTGCTAAGTCACTCCCTGCTGCTTCAGAAAGAACAGTGAAGTCATGGATGATGTGAACTCAGGTACTCTGATACCTTCAAATATCTCAGAAATCTCCAGAGGAGAGGTACACAGGGCACACTAATGAAGGGTTGAACCATGAAAAATGCAGAGTTAGTCCAAAGCAGTCATGAGGTTCACAATCCCATCCTGAAAACAGTCTCCTACAAGCCTCAGATTTTATATCAGGGTTTCTTCAGTTTTCCAGTGACTAGGAATGAACCTGATGAGAAGCATGTTATAATTTATATGAATTATCACAACTGCAAAGTCTCCTTTATCCTTGTGAGCCTCCTGGAACACGATCCCAGCTACGCGAGTATTTAAATCCCTAATGCAGATTTTGTTACAAATCCTTTTTTTCTCTCTCTTTTGACCCAAAATGCCATTCTGAACCACTCCTTGAATTCCCTACGTCAATCTGGAACTGAAGAGCCAACTGTCTTTGAGAACAGCTTGCTCACATCCTGCTCTTCTGCAGCATCTGCACCTTTAGCACCTCAGCATCCCAGTGCAATGCGCTGCATATTCCCATAAATGAATAGGATAATTAGAATCAAAATGCCACCCTAAACCTCTCAAAACGTGGTGTGATCATGGAATGAGCCATTTCCAGGACTGAAAGCACCAGCAGATGGGAGAACAGGGGAATCTGCTGCACAAGTTCACACAGGGAGCACTGGAAGATGAACAGTCACAATGACCACACTGCATCCAGGCTGAGCAGGACCACATAAAAACCAGGTATGAAAAGCATGCAGAAGAGCCACAGTGAAACTGGAATAACAAACTATGGGAAAATCAAAAAATTCAGCATGGTATGATGCTGATTTGAAGTGCAAAGGAAAAAAAATTCAGATAAAGAATGAGGAAAATCATGTAGAAGATGGGTGGAAACCAAGAAATTTGGAGGAAAAAAAGCCCAAATACTCATTACGCTTTCCAATTAATTCAGTATTTAGGCTCAGATTCGCTCCATGGACACTCAGAATTTCTCCAAGGCTTTGAAAGATTAAAGAATTGCCCAGCACAGACTCTACCAACAAAGTTTAAAGATACTTATTTAAAGTAAGTTTATCACCATTTTCTGTGAGGGATTAAAAAATATTGACATAACGTATTTCACACACCCCTCCAAGGCATATGGGTGTATAAGGAAATATAAATTAAAATATTTGCATATTTAAATGCTTTTTAGATATTTAACATATACACATAAAAGCATTAATGGCATACAATGCAAAATATTTCAAATAAGTGGTTTTTTTAATTTTGAAAGGTGATAATCTATACAAATTGCATTAAATAACCAGAAGTACACTCAGGCGTATTTCTGTTTTTCACCTATTTTACCTTTAGCCTGTACTACAAATTGCTGCTTCCACAGAAGTGTTTCTTTTCCTGTGAAATGCATTAAAGCAAGAGACACATCCCAGACATTTGGACCTTGCAACTGGATTTTCTTACCCCTGACTGCACATCATAGAGGGTGTGGGTGAGGATGATCTTGAAGACGGCGTGGGACCGACTGCTCTCCTCGTTCATGTTGGTGGCAGCCACAGTCCGAGATTTGTTGCCCTCAGACATCAAGGACTCGATGTCCTAAATGCAATTTTCACAGCCATGAGCATATCTGATTTAACATCCTTTTCAATTACCTCCAAAAAACCCTCTCATCTGGGTCAAATACAGTGTTTTCTCACTAAGCTTCCCATTTGTTTATTCAGAAAAAAGTGAGGAAAAAATAAAATAAAGTGAAACCCATTTTTAAAGCCTAGAAACTCCACAGTGTCATGACTTCACCCACTCCTTGACCTAGACATTAAATTATCAACAAAATTAATGCACCTGGCTGCACACAGCAACACTCAAAAGCAGAGAAAGAAGTGAGGAAACAGCAATTCATCTTTGAACCCTGTCACATTTTAGCTTCAGTTGTCATGGTCTCAGAATCTGCAATAATGATAGAAGGCTCAGAGGTTTATGAAACAGAACCACACTGAATAGGTCATATTCTTCCAAATTTTAAGAGTTTATTAAGGGCTTTGAACTGTTGTGAGAAAGGTGCAGTTCCCCTGCTTCGGGGTTTCACAGCAATTTCTGTAAAATAGTTAAAACCTCGGAGTCTTGGGCTAAACTTCCATTTCTGCATCTCTGGCTGGGTGATGCCGAAACAACTGGAAAAAACAGTCAAACAAAGGACCACCACAGACCACTGACTCCAAATTCTGGATTACACAAAGCTGCTGGGCAACATGGAAAGGCAAAAGCATGAAATGTGTCCTGTCTTAGCAGAAACCACCAAGGAGTGGTGGATGAACACCTGGAGAAACTGCACTATGGGGATTGCACTGTTTTGGTATTTTGGTTTAGACAACAGAATTCCACCCCATATTTATCCATTTTCCCCACAGTAAGTTAATGCTCCTTAAAATTGTGGATGCCTCTATAAACATTTACTGTCCTGCAAGCCAGTTTCATGTGATGCTCTCAAGCATTTGCTTTGTAAACAACCATCAGTTCATAATTCCAGTGTGTGCTGTTGGGAAGGGAAATTACTGACCAGAGCATGACAGGCAAAAAGTGACAGAGGGTGATTAATCCTGGGCCTGTAATTAATCACAGAACACTTTCCCATGATAGTGTGCACTCATCTCAAGGCTGAGAGGAAATCTGTTCTGTCCAACAGCTGAAATACTTCCAGAATTACTGAGCAGCACAGGAGGAAGGGAGTTTCTAGCTCTGTTCTCCCCAGGGATCACAACACAACAATCTGCAGCTCTCCTGCTCCAAGATTACTGCTTAAGAGCATTTTAATCATTCTGTCCAGCTGGAGGGACAGCACCTGGTGTTTAGGATGTCAAGACAAGCCTTTCATGAAGTTGATCCTTACCTTGTAGCTAGCAACAGCTAGTTTGGATAGGCCATCTACGTAAGGGCCATAAACACTGTGTTCTCTAACCTTTAATGACTGACGGCTTCTGGTTGGGGGAAAAAAAAGGGATTTATAAGCACATGACTGACTTCAGACAACATTTACACAAAGTCCATTTCTCTCTGACACATCTCAGACAGGATGGTCTCACAAACACCCACTGAAGCACAGAGCAAGGAGCAGAATGCAAACAAAAAAAGCTTTATAACACATAAAAAGCTGACACGGACAGCGCTGTCACTTCACAAAAGGTAAATTTACTCCAAGCTTTTAGTCTTGCTACTTTACTTTGATTTATAATGAGGAGATGCTGAGAACAGGAAGCAGCAAAATGCTTTAGATGGGATCCATTAAGGCAAACTAGTTATGGAAAGGAAGAGTGTAGGACAAACACCACAGTGCCATTCACACGCCAATTCCCTACCCTTTGGGGTCAAGGAGATCTCGGACTTTCTCATTGTAAATCTCCATGTAGGACACTTCCACCTTGAAACTCTGCTCTTCGTTTTCTTCTTTCTGTGCCCTTTCAAAGAGCCCACTGCAAAGTCTAGGGATTAATCCAGGCTGGTCAGCAGTGCCCATCATGGTGTAGGATTTTCCAGAGCCTGCGGGAGGGAAGCTGGGATTAGAGAAAATACAACAAAGGTTCCTGCTCTGCAGAATATTGATAGGAAATAGAAGAGGTTTAAATTTTTTTTTTTTTTTTTTTTTGCATTTTAGTGAAAGGTTTGTTTT
>VZTZ01006163.1:75362-88125 GCA_013400955.1 Drymodes brunneopygia
TAATAATTTAATAAAAATTATTTATTTTAATGGAGACAACAAAGCCACAGGAAATATTATTTATTACCTGCATATTTTTCTTTGACAGATTCATCCATGGACCAGAAGCAGTGATCATATGCAAACACCTGCAGGGAAACAACCAGGGCACCTCAGAAAAGCTGCTGCCAAATCCAACACGTTGAACACATTCTGAACTTCCACATTCCCACTGAATTCCTGATTTTCCAGGAGTTTGAAGCCCAAATAAACACTTCATTTTCCTGCATGTTTTTATTTGTCCCTTGTTTCCGTTTTCTCCTTTCTGTGCCAACCCAGTGGATGTCAAGGACCTCTCAGTATTTCCCTCCAAACCCATCCTTGCAATTCATTTTTCACCAGAGTTTCTCTTTTGCAAACTGACAGATGTCCTCCAGCTCTTTCTGCCTCCCATCTCCCCGTGCCTCTTGTCTGCATAAATTAAAACAAGCCTTAGGGGTAGGAACCTCTTTCCACACAAGAGGAGTTATGTATTTATTTACATACCAAACCAAAGCAGCCATCAAAGCCTAATATTTGCAAAGAATAATACAAAGTAACTCAGTTTTATCATGAAAAGAGCAGGACTATAATGTTTTTAACACAAAAGTTTCAATTTTGCCATAAAACTGTCAAAAGGTCCACAGGCACCTTTCTGTCCTGAGAGATGACCTGAAATACTGCAATGTCTATTTTGGGACAGATGTTTGCAAAAACAGCTCCCCTGGGTATGTATCTGCAAGGGAAAATATTAATTAGGGTAATGTCTGACCTACATTCACACGGGCAAAATTTATTCCGTAGGATGTAGAAAAAAGGAAGTGCAATGTGGGGGCTCTCTGGCTTTGGATTTCCCCTCTGAGCTTTATGGAAGCTGCTCTTTCCCCTTTGGATTCCTGCATTGCTACATTGCTGACTGCCAACATTTATAAAAGTGCTTAACGTTGCAAAATCCTTGAAATTTAAAAAACTTATCTTCAAAAAGACAAAATTGCTTTTCTCCCCCCTATACTACACTGGTGTACCAGCACCAAGAGATAAAGCAGTTATTTTATATCCCTCTGACTGAGGAAACAACAGCTTGCGTATTTAAAATTAAGGGGCTTTTTTTCTTTCTTTCTTTGAATTTATTTTGCAGCTAAACATATAATTAAAGCATCCCAAGCCTTCAGAACATTTAATAAAACACCATTTTAGTGTTTAGTTCCTGCATTTTAGTGCAGGAGCACATCCATGGAGCTGAACCCTGATATGCCAGGGCAGAATCTCCAGAACGAGTGCAAAGTCACGGGACCAGAAAACCAAAATGAGTTTTGCCTGAACACAACTAAAAGCAGAAAATGCTTTTTTTAAAAGCCCACAAAGAACAAGGATCTCCCATTCAGAGCCTGCAGTGCTGAGTGTGGATGTTCTCATTTGTTCCTCTGACTCATTTCTTGGCACGGGTGCACAGAGCAGTTCTGCAGCAAGGAGATGCTTCGAGTTTCTTACTCAGCAGCTGAGCAGAGCTCTTCAAAATGCTTCTAATATTTGAATAAGCCAAGAGTGAGCAAGTGATAGGAGAATTCTCACACTCTGATCAAAGGCCTTACCTTTGGGTGAGTCCTGCTGTTCCCCAATGCATCAGGAGTGGAAAGGGTTTGGTACAAGGTCAAGGGAAGGAAAAAAAAAAAAAAGACAAAAGAAGAACAAGGACTGTTAGTTCTAGTGGTTTTAGCTTAATTATGCTATCATTAATCATTTATTTTAGAAGTTTATTTCTCTCCTCAGATTTCTTGTTGTTTACAGATCCCAAATTGTTTTATAAACCTTTTTAGGAGCAAGATTTGAGATGCTGCTCAGAGTCTATTTAAAATTCAGAGCCACTGATTTTCCTCATGCTGCCTCTCTTCCTCATTCTCTCCCAGGTTTATTTTTCTTGTGACACCTCTCTCTCTCTCTGGATGTCACTGCCTCTTAAAAACAAAGCACCCAAGCAACACAAAAATTTCCAAAACCACTTGACCAGGAACTTGAGGAGTGTTATTCAAGAGGAAATTTCAGAGTCCAGCCCCTGGGCTCGCCCAACTCAGCTCTCTCACGGTTGCTGGGACAGCCGAGCAAACATTTGCTTCCCTAAAAGAATGAGCAGAGAACAGCAATTCCTGCACTCTGTTATGTGCAGAATTTCAAAGTTTGAGGTTTTTTGTTTGCTTGTTTTTAAGCAAGCACAGAATTCCTGGAGTGACCTTTAAAATATCTGCAGGTTATGCAGCCTCCCCACATCAGAGGCTGGGGAAAAGCAGCAAACACACAACAAACACTGATATTCCCCTTGTCCTGGACCTTCCAGATGACATTAGGAAACTCTTGACATCAGCAACGAGTAAAGTCTTGTGACAGGCAACACTGATTTCTTTTGAGCAGAGCAGGAGAAAGCCATGGGAGCCACACAGGATTACCCTGAGAGCTGCTGCTGCTCGCAGGGCTTGAGGAGCGAGTTTAAAAAACAGCGATTTCTGAGCACTGTCTCTCAAAAACAATTATTTATTATGCAAATCCATCACCTCTTTTCACTCCTGCCTGGATCTGCTGTGTGTATCTGTTTGACAGAACAGGAATCAGGGTGACTTGGGAGAGCAGGGTGATTATTTAAGTCAAGGTCACCCCGTGTCACGGGGTCACCCAAGCCAGGCGTGACAACGTGACCCCTTTTCCTCTGCCATCTGGCTTGGCTGCAAGAAAGGCTCTCCCAAGGTCCTTGGCAGAGAGCTTGGTGTGAATTCTTGGCTGCTGCTCCTGGGTGGATTTTATTGAGGGAATCTCCTTCACTGGGGCTTTGATCCAGACACAGGAGACTCCAGAGAGCCCCTTTGGAGTCCTCTCAGAAAGACACAGGAGCATTTTCCTGGCTCTGAAATGCTCATGGAGCATTTTACTGTAAGACCTCACTGGAAACTGCTTTTAGGGAAGCTCTGCTTACAGGACAGGTCAGTTCCTACTCCTACAGGAGATTTCTCCTTGTAAAACAAAGGGTGAACAGCAAGCCTGGATTTGGAGCCTGAGTTCAGCACTCAGAGATGTGACACTGCCCTGCTCACATTCCCCAGCCCAATTCCAAGGCAGGATTAAAACTGCAACAACCCAGCTGATCTGCCCAGCCCTCAATATAGGGCACATTATGGAGTATTTGGGTTAAAGCAGCCATAAGGGTATAATCTGAGAAGTTCTATCACACACACAATTTTAAGAGGATGGATTACACAGGGTTACAGATCACCAAGCTTAACTTAAGACCTTTAGTCTGAACTAAGAATCTCATTTTCTGAAGGGCTGCACAAACACACAGGTCTTGCTTAAACAGAAGGCCCACAAAACCCAGCGTGCAGCATTTGGGATCCAGCACAGCCACGCAGAGCTGCAGCTCATTTGATGCACTTTGGACCATGAAGAGAATAAATGGGACAAATGTTTCCCCAAGGAAACCATTAAGGGTGCAGCCTGCACCACACACAGCATTGTGCTGTGCACACACGAGCCCATTAATGCTGCAGCTGCGTGCTGGGCCCACAAACCCATGAAAAGATTTTTTCAGGCTGATTCAAAATCCCTTGGGAAATGAAGAGATGGGGAAATAGAGCACCCACAGCAGCAAGGACACACTGAGAGTGCTGGATTTTCACAGCCAAGTGCTCCCATCCATGCCAGAGGTGAGGAAAAGGTAAAAACCAAGGACAGCATCACCCTCATTGCAGGGAGGGATCTCCTACAACAAAACACACAGGACAGGAACACATGCAAAAAACAGGGAGGTGATTTTCCCCCTCTGCTCTGCTCTTGTCAGAGCCCACCTAGAATCCTGCACACAGTTCTGACATCCCCAAATTTAGAAGGGCATGGAACTGGTGGAGCAAGTCCAGAGGAGGCCACAAGGTTGACAAGAGGACTGGAGAACCTCCCCTATGGAGAGAGGGTGAGGAATTTGGGGCTGCTCAGCCTGGAGAAGGTTGTGTGGAGACCTCACAGCACCTTCCAGTGTCTGAAGGGCTACAGGGAAGCTGGAGAGGGACAGTTCATCAGGAACTGCAGTGACAGGACAAGGGGGAAGGGGTTCAAGCTGCAAGAGGGGAAATTTAGGGTGGATCTGGAAGGAATTGTTCCCTGGGAGGGTGGGGAGGCCCTGGCACAGAGAAGCTTCCAGGGATGAAACAGCCACAGTTTTTCCAGGAAAACAGTGCCTCCCCATCCTCCCAGCCAGGAATTCCTTCCCAATATCCCATCCATCCCTGCCCTCTGCCAGCGGGAAGCCATTCCCTGTGTCCTGTCCCTCCATCCCTTGTCCCAAGTCCCTCTCCAGCCCCAAGGGTGGTACAGGCAGCTCCTCAGCTCACAGCCAAAAATTCACATCTACCTCAGATGCAGCAGAAGCATCCAAGGCAGGGAGGGAAAACTCCTCTCTCAGCCACTGAAGGATGGCACTGAGATGCTTCCAGCTATTTGTTTTCACCCTTATCCAGTCTGACAGGAATTCGCCAGCTCCCTTCTTTTATCTCTTCTCAGCTCAATGTCAAACAGAAGTAGGGGGAATCTAAGTGTATCAAATTTAATTCTAAAATTAAAAAGGGAGGAAGAATATTCTGAAACAACATCCTACATTCAACAGTATTTTATTTGCTGTAGCCCATAGCAGGGGGGTTGGAAGGAGATGATTTTTAAGGTCTTTTCCAACTCAAGATTCCATGAATACATCTGATGTTTTGAGAGTAAATGAAGACGTGCAGTCTGAATAATATTTTTTTGTAAAGTACCTCTTACAGGGTGTAAATGCGTCCTGATCAAGCTTCTTGATCAGGACACACTTGCTTTCTTCTAAAAATTCTGGGTGTTCCACAGATCTCAAGCACAGTGTAAAAATAAGGATAAAATCAGAGCAGGTCCCAGCTGAGACCATCAGTGCACGTGCAATATCACTACAGCTTCAGGTTTTTTAACAGAATCATTAAATTACATATTCAAACTGTTCAACCACAGTTATCAGTGGCATTTTACTAACACCCAGATCAGTTTTCCCATGTTCAAAAGGGTTTGGTGAGCTTAAGTACATTTCAGATGGTGCAAATCTCGAGGGGGGAAACAGCCCAGCAAAGGAGCAGAGGTAAACCCTGGCTGGGGAGAGGCGAGGGGAGCTCAGCCCTTATCTCTTGTGTCTGGCTGAGCCCACAGCTCAGAGATAGCAGCCAGCTGGCAAATCAGCACATGCTCTAAATCAGTCACAGCACATCTCGCTGCTTGTCTACATCACAAACAGGCAGCTGGGGCAAAGGGAGGAGAGAGGTGGTGAGGTGGCAAGGCAGGAAGCAGGGAAAGAGCTCCAGAAGCTCTAGGACAGGAGCTGACACGCCAGGCATGGGTTTTCTTCTCTGAATTTTTTTTGAAAAATAATATTTCTTGTGGCAACAGTGACTGCAGCAACATCCAAAGTGTGCATTTCACTGATACGGCCAAGTGGCACAAGGCTATTTCAATTTATGGAATTGAAACATAACTGTCATTTTCAGAAGTTTCTGGACTAGAAAAATATAACACAAATTCGAGAGTTACAAAAAAGAAAAAAGAGAGGCAACAATTCCAAGTATGACACAGGAAAGTCTCAGCAAATCTCTCCAGAAATTCTTACTGCTTTCCACTTTCAACCTTCCATAACCACTGCAAAAACAACCATATCAAATTCCAGTGTAATTAGTGCTTATTTTATGCCCTTCAGCAGAAACTGCCCAGCATAAGCTCTAGAAAGCAGCTAAAAATGCAACTAGGAAAACAAACTGATGGGGAAAAACTCCTTGGAGTTTACAAGTGGAAAGGTGTCAGAAATCTCTCTGAAAGGCCACATCTTTATGCTGCCAGTTGAGTTAAAAAAATAATATTAAAAATAAAGTTGGCATAATGCGCAACAATAATTTATTCTTTGGATCCAGTCATTCTGAAATTCTGGAATTTATTAGTAAGTTGTTGCAGATAGAAGCTGTACAATAACTATGCCAGGTTCTGACACACATAGCTGCACCATTTACCAATATTCCATGAAATGAAAGAACTAAAGTTACATCGGGCAGAGTTTATTGTCCCCTCAAATCTTCCTCTCCTTCCTCTCCCTGGTTAAGTATGGCCCAAAATATCACTGGTATAAAAAACCCTGAATCACAATTTCTTTTGTGGCTCCTGTACAGTGTTTTCATGGAATCACAGAATGGTTTGGGTTGGAGGGGACCTTAAAGATCATCCTGTTCCAATCCTGTGCTCCTGACAGTGATTCCCTTCCACTAGAAAGGAGTTTTCCCTTGTTCCTTCTCACTCACCTGCCATGAGCTTCCCATCTCAAACAGAGCAGGGTAAGGAGCACCTCAGGAACATCAAATATCCCATTCCCAGCCCCTCAGCACAGAGCTTTGCCAAGCAAATGAAGCTCTGCTTGAAGAGCAGTGGGTTAAAACATAATGGATTTCATGGACTGAAGGGTTTCTCAAGAAAACTCGTCCTTCAAACAAAACTTTTGAGTCTTGAGGGTGTTTGGGCACTGGAACAGCTCCCCAGGGAATGGTGACATTCCCAAGGCTGCCAGAGCTCCAAGAGTTTTTGGACAATGCTGTCAGGGATGCACAGGGGGGGATTGTTGGGGTGTCTGGGCTGGAACATGGGTTGGACTGGATGATCCTGGTGGGTCCCTCCAGCTCAGGATTTTCTATCATTTTATGACTCCCAGCTCTATCTCAGAGGGCAAATATTGAGCATAGATAAGCAGAATTCCAAAGGAAGTGCTCTCATTGCCTCAGCATCAGACACCTGCCCCAACAGGAGATGGGATTTACCAACCCACAATCCCAGGGCCTTTTATTCTGAAATAACTGGGTTTATCCTATCCTTCCCTACCCTTCACTGTCCTACAGGACCTTCCTAGAGTGGAGAAGCTGAAGGTGAGTGGTGCAGGAGTTACTGAAGAGCTCCAGCACCAGCAAGTCTCAAAGCCTTGCAGCAGACAAAAAGAAGGCACAAAAATAAATAATATGAGGAAGATTTTGCATTTGCTTGAACTTTAGGAGCCCAGTTATCTTTCTGAAGCAGACAGTTTAATTTGTAGTTTATGTCTGCTGGGTTTTTTTTCCCTGTAGGAATAAAGGACTCAGAATGAAATATTTTGAAGAGCCAGCACTGCAATGGTCAGAGTTTTATTGCCTAAATTTCAGCTGCAGAATTTCTTTCATGGCAAAAAAAGCACCAGCCAATGGTGAAATTAAATGCAGAGAATAGATTTAATGATTTTACTAACACAGACATAACTGAAAGACAGCAGTATGACAGTTGATAAGAAAAAGTTGAATTCTTTGAGAAGCAGTTTCCTCTCTTTCTACATATCAGACAAATACAACTTGCAACCCATTTTGCTGCTGCCAGGTGTATACAATGAGAGGAAAAGTCAACTAAATCAAGTCTGATCACTTCAAGCTTAGAAATCCATTTTCACAGAGTATTTCAGACCATAAAGTGCTTAAGGTTGTTGGGTTGTTTCATAGTTTATAACTATTTTTATCCCATTTCTACATGCAGGCCAAGTGGTATCAAAATGCTGAGTCCTACCAAACTCTAATTTTTTATGATGTCTGCAATTCATGTTACAACTGTTACAGATTCTCATTTTTACTTCCATGGCAATACTGAGCTCTTTGGGAGAAAACCACACTGCCCTACTCGAGCAAAAGACTTTCTGCAATCAGAAACAGCCTCTTTAAAACAAAATCCCCAAATACATTAAAAAAAAAAGAAAGAAAGAAAGAAAGAAAAATCATGTGAAAGAGCATACACAGTTCAAAGCCTAAACTTGTGTAGCTAAAAGGAACAAAGGTAATCACTGTTCCTTGGAAAATTCCTCCAGTGCTCCAAGGCATTCCAGGCGTAGTTGGCGGTTACTTCGTTTCTACTGACAAAACTCATTTTTGCCAGCTCACTCAAAACAATCAAAAAAAAAAAAAAAAGTACCCAAACCCCAAGAACTCAGGCTGAGCAGCAGCTTTGAGGGTTTGGGGTATTTTGTACTTGGAGCTAAATATTCTGCATTGTTGGTACAATAATCTGCTTAGTGCTGACCACATTCAAGCGGTGCATGGATCCCATAAAGCTGCTGTTATGACAAGGGGATTACAACTTGATCCTTTTGTTTGTAAATACTCAGATGTCGGGGTACTATTGTGCTCCAGAGAATGCTTGGTGAACAGCCAGTCCCCAAACTTTCAATTACTATTGTGAATTACTTTTTTAATGGTGTGGGCTGTAGCTACCTTTTTATAATCATGTAAAGGAGGGGGAAAGCCTCCTTAGGATGTGGCAGCCTCCAGGAGATGCCAAATGGAAAATGATGGCAGGTGGAGCAGCACGTACAGGAAAATTTATAATATATGGTAATTTTGTTCTACAGCATCAACAAACTCAGCATTCACATCCAGGGTAATATTGGCATGCAGGATTAATCCCAGAATGATCTCCTGGGCACACTGGAAAGCAAAGGATAGGAAGTAAAAGGAATTTAATCCTTGAAAGGGTGTTAAAGAACTCTCTCAGGTCCACCAAGACTGGGTTTTCAATCTTTGGTAGATCACCCAGCTGTATCATCCAATCCATAAACTCAGTAGAGCCTTTATCTCGAAACAGTTTGAGTTTGTGTCTTCCTTGGAAACACAAATACATCAACCAGAAACATTCTGGAAAGAGTTGGTTTTCCCATGGACTCTGTGATATTTACAAAAGTACCTAAATACAAATGTATGCACCCAATATCCTTTGAAGAAAGAAAAATCCCAGGATGGTTTGGGTGGGAAGGAACCTTAAAGCTCATCCAGTTCCACCCCCTGCCATGGGCAGGGACACCTCCCACTATCCCAGGCTGATCCAAGCCCTGTCCAGCCTGGCCTTGGACACTTCAGGGATCCAGGGGCAGCCACAGCTTCTCTGGGAATTCTATTCCAGGGCCTCACCACCCTCACAGGAAAGAATTTCTCCCTAAAATCTCCTTCAGCCCCTCCCTGCTTCAAACAAGGAAGAGAAAAAAAGAAAAAGAAAATGTTTGCAGGAGTACAAAGAGATCCACAGTCATGGAGGCTCCAGAGCAGCCCCCAGGCTCTTCACCCTCACATTAATCAATCTTTGCACATTAAGGAAATTACTGTAAGGACTCTTTGACTCAGGGAAACAAATGCCTCACACCAAGAGCATTCAGAAAATGTTGGTAATGCTTTCTATTTCTTTTAAATAGGCACCAACTCCCTCCAAGCACAAATGTGCAGAAGAGGTGTCTGAGTACTTGCTAATTCCCCATCCACTCTCCTACTGAATTACCGACACCATGAAGCAGCTCTGCACTTTAATATCTAATACACAAAATTTTCTGACATTCCCAAAGAACTTTCAGTCATTTCTCTCCCAACTGTCCAGGCAATTTGTGTTAGATAATCACAGATGCAACTTGGGAGACACCTTCCAGCCTTGAGGCTTAAATAAGGAGTCAAATTGTGTCCTTCACTCCCTTTTTTGGTTCCTTTTTTGCATCATCCTCCAGTAGGGAGTACCACGCTCCTCCCTCTGGACTTGGCTCTCCAACTTTCTTCAGCACATCCATGAGGCAATAAGCAAGTAGGAAATGTCTGAAGTGGCAGCAGTTCAAAAGGGAACATTGTTGTGGCCACATTTTGTGAAGAAATCAATATTAATGGTGCAGTTTGTGAATGCACAGGGCATTTACAAGATTGGGAATTTCACTGGGTACAGGAGCCTGCCACTTTCTGAATCTCAGTGCAATTTCAGCACCACTGGATCTCCAGCTGATGAAGAGGGCACATGCACAATGCCAAAATTTATACCTGAGACATTTTTGGTGCCTCCAGAACCAGGAACTTGCTAAGCAAAGTGTTATTTTCATGTGGTAAAATCTATTCTTGGCCTGTTTAGGATCCAGCTCCAAACGAGGGATTCGAGCAGTATTTAAAATACAAACACACTGGAAACCACAAATGATGTTGGTGCAATGGTGGATGGGGAGAAAGGAGAAGAGCTGTAGGCAATGAGGGTTGGTCATCAGCATAAAAAAGTGATTTGTCTTGGCTCCACGGTTCAGTAACTGCCTGAATTTCCTCTCTTCAGCACATCCACATTCCACAATCAGAGTGATAAAAATCTGGGTACTCTCAGCCCAAACCTTCCATCAGCATCCAAGGAGCCTGGGAGCTGAAAGAACAGCACAACTCATCTGAACCAGGCTGCAGATGAGACCAGCAGCCTGGCAAGGCACTGGCATCTCAAAAAGAGCACTTCAACAAAATCCTGATACGCATTAAAAACCTCAAACATTCAGCTGGAGTAAAATTAGTGTTTATTTATCTCAGAAAAGAATAATGTCATGCTGTCCTTTGCTCTTCCCAACTCTGAACCCTCCCTGATCAACTTTTTCAATGCTGCCCATACTCCTCCAACCCATTTCAGACAAATTGATTGATAACGTGGAGATAAGGAAGCAGGCAGCAATCAATATCCTTATCACCACCCCTGGAGAGATGTAAAAGATGTAGAGATGTGGTGCTTAGGGAAGTGTTTTAATGGTGCTGGGCTAATGGTTGGATTCCATGATTTTAAATGGTTTTTCCAACCAAACAATTCTACAACTCTGTAATTCCAATTTCTTCCCAATATCCCATCCTTACCCTCCAAAACTCTTACTACAAGAGTAGCTGGCATGAAGAAATAAATAAATACACACTTTGTCCCAAAGAAACCAAGAAAGAGCTGCTTTCCAGGGTAACATTTTTGCACCAAGCTCTCCTCTGCCTGACCTAGAAAAGCAATCCTTATCCTCACTGTACCACCCCACTCAGCTGTTTTTCCTTCCCAGCACGAGGATGAGAAATAAGCTATAATTGGCCTGTTTGCTGAAAAGCAAAGGGAAAATACAGCATATTATGAAAATTACAGGCAAGCCTTCAGCGTGACAGCTCAGCTCCCATGTCCTGTATCTGCCCAGCTAATGGCTCCAGACTGCTGAAAAAAGGGCAGAGTGCTCCAGGCAGAATTAAATATTTGCTTAAACCTAGAATTGCATTAAAGTGAACAGATCTGCATCGAGAACTTGGTCTGAAGACAAAAAATAGTATCTTTGGAGTGAGAAGCAAAGAGAGACATCATGCTGTGAAAAAATACTGAAGAAATACAGATTTTTTTCAGTGTTTGGTGGGAAAAGCCCAATTATTTCTTCCTAAATAGGTGCTGCTGATTCACTCTAGCATTCCCCTGTGCCCTAAGTTTCCCAAATTCATCTTTTGGCCACGTGATGAACTTACCATCTGCTCTGTCTGTTCTTCTCCCCCCACCTCAGCAAATGGTTGTGGTCATTTTTAAGTGTAGGAAATATTTTGTGAACTGTTCTTGGAGCCAACACACCACAGAAATGTTTTCAAAGCACTGCAGTCCTTTCATGCCCATTGTGTTCCAACTGAAAGCTCTCATTTGGGCAATCAGATGAATTTAATGAGGAAGGTAATTCTGAATATGCTTTTATTCCTCACTTCTTGCTCCAATGATAGTCGTTCTTCTGTACAAAAAATTCTTTCACTAAACACTTGTACCAACACCCATCACCCCAAAACCCAACGTGGCAGCTGCTGAAGGGTTTGTTCATTACTGCTGGGCATTTATTCATGCTGAGGAAGAAAATAAGAATCAGAGGAGTGTGGCTGGTGGGACCAAGTGCAGGAGCTACAACTTCGAGAGTGCAAAACCACCTGGCCCCAAATTAATTGAGAGGTGAGTTAGCTGGAAAAGGCACTGAAACTGGGCTCGGTGAAGCTACACACCATTTTTGGCTGACAAACACCCTTCCAGAGACCATGGCCTGCAGGGCTGTGAGGAGCAACCAGGGATTAAGTTATCATTTCATGCTCTGGCAGCAGAACGCAGATATTGAACAAGGTGAAACACGCACCATCACTTATCCCCTTCAGCCAAGGAAATCATGTCAGGCTAAACCCCACCGTGTTCTTTGCTGCCAACCAATCTCCTGGGCTTGGATCTTGGCCAGGGACTGGCTTGGCTCTTGCCAACTCTCATGTTGTCCCAGGGCAGGGCAGAGAAGTGTTGGCGAGGAGGGTGCAATTCCCACCCTTGGGCAGAGCGCTGGGAGACCGCTCCTGGTGCTCCAGGATTAGATTAGGCTTCTAAAAAGTGCAAACACGAGTCCTCTGCTCTATCAACCAACTTTTATCACGTATTTTTGCAGTGCCTGAAGTGCAGGAAGGACGCAGGGCTTTTAGCCACGGGATGAGAAGTTCAACATTCCCAAGTGCCAGCAGATTTTCCAAGGGAATTCAGGTAAAACCCAGGAGCTCTGGCAGCAAATCTTTCCCCCCCAGCAGCCTCAAAGCAGCTACAAGGCAAGGTCAGAGTTGCTGCTGGAAGTGCCACAGCTGCCAACCAGATTTCCTCCTCCTGCCTCGCTCTTATCACTAATTACTTCTAAGAGCTTCCCACGAGCAACACCAAGGATTCGCTTCCTGTGCTGCTCTTGTTCCCAGAGCTGTTTATCTCCCCAGCATGCCTTCCCTTTTGAAATCCGTCTCAACACCTCTCCCTCCAACCAAAAAAAACACCCCAAAAGGAGACTTAAACCCTTCCATAACGCTGTTTCTGGAGCAAAAGTTGTTTATGGTTGTAGATATTTAAAAAAAAAAAAAAA
>VZTZ01006163.1:88138-112377 GCA_013400955.1 Drymodes brunneopygia
GGGACCTGGGTGCTGGTTCCCTCTGATTAATACAAAATGGGTACTTGAGTATTGAGGACAATATCAGAATTTATCCATTCTCATCACTGACCGTGTGCTACAACCCTGCAAAAATCCTGTCACCAGTTCATGCTGTCAAAAAGCAATGTAATTAAAGGCAGAAAAATCCCTAACAACCCAGAAAAGCAACCACATTTCCTTGTTGGAATCTGAGGGAATTTCTTAATTCATAATTCTGAATTCTCCACTTAAATATGGAATTACAGAATCATAAAAGTTAGAAAAGACCTAGAAGAGCATCAAGGCCAACTCTCAACCAGCAGTACCACCATGGTCACCACTAAACCACATTCCCAAGTGCCACATCTGGACTTTTTAGAACACTTCCAGGGATGGTGATTCCACCACTGCCCAGGGCAGCCTGTCCCAGTGCTTGACAACCCTTTCCACAAAGAAATTTTTCCTAATCTAAGCCTCCCCTGGCACAAATTGCGGCCTTTTCCTCTCATCCCATCACTTGTTACCTGGGAGGAGGGACTGATCCCCACCTCACCCTCCTGTCAGAGAGTTGTGCAATTTTTATAGCCTTTAAAAATAATCCCCCATCACTAAAATACCACAATTAGAGCAAATTTTGTATCATTTCTTTACGAGGGGAATACAGATGCAGCCTGTGTTCCACGTGAGTTCTGCTCATTTGGGGCACAACACTCCCAGCACAAAACTGAAATTCCAGAAGCGTAAAAACCTAAAACAAGATCTAAAAAAAATCAACTCCATTCCCAAAATTTGAACTTATGTTTACCTCCTCACGCTGTTCTTTTGTTTCACAGTAGC
Organism: Drymodes brunneopygia; assembly: GCA_013400955.1. Lineage (NCBI taxonomy): Eukaryota > Metazoa > Chordata > Aves > Passeriformes > Petroicidae > Drymodes > Drymodes brunneopygia. The sequence continues at coordinate 88,976 of VZTZ01006163.1, forward strand.
CACCAGCACCAGACACTTGCTGGCAGCTGGTTTTACTTAAAACTTCTCTTTTGCTTTTCCAAGGATCTGTTTGGGAGACAAATTCTCCTACGTGCCACGTGGAAAAGAGTTCAGTATTTTGTGGTCTTGGTGATTAAACAGTGTGATAGTTCACATACCATATAAAATAATAATAATAATAATAAAAGCCATTAATTTCCCTCCAAAAAAAACCACCTAAAGGTGATACCAAATAAACTTTGTTGGCTCCTGATGCCAAGTTTGCACTGCAAAGAAGTTATTTTTAGCCTGCAAGTGTGGGCCCTGCAGCGAGCTGCTAGTATTTATAAACAGGGATGGGAGGCTTTCATGTGCACTGAGCAGAGCCAAAGGATGGTTCCTGCTGAATTCTAACTTTGAACTCCCAGGCTGCCTGCTGCTCCTCTCTTCTGGCTGAAAAGTATCTTGCTTTTAGATGCAATTTGTTGCCTGTTTGACTGGGCTTCATATGGGACAGCACATGCAAGAAGTGCTTTATGTGACACTATCTTGATTTAGCACTGAGCACAGCAGCTCCCCAAAACAAGAATAAAAGCAGATGTGTCTACTTGTATCTTGAGAAGGTCTTTTAATTGTTTTAACCACACACATCACCAAGAAAAGCATTGTTTTTGCTAATGCTAAATGGAATTTGGAGATCAGAAAGGTGCTCAGCAATACCTTCTGCTCATCCTGAATTAAAAAGAGCAGCTATGAAAATCTGTGCTGATGAACAGGCAGATACTGGGATTTTATCAGATGAACAGGACTGGCTGACTCTCAACCTGAAGCAACTGCTCTTACAATCATCCATATTTTGTTCTTCTAAATCCAAAAAGACATCAGACCATTTTGAGAAGCTGGAAGCCAAATGCTGAATTGTCCATTAACCATTATACATCTAATGCCCAACACACAACTCTTCACACGGAATGACAAAACAAGAGTCATTAATCAAAATATTCCTCTAAAAGTGTCCTGCTGGATTCCCTGGTGACTGCATCACTCAGAGTCACAAAGCAGCTTCCCAGTCCCTGCAAAAACCCAACAGCCCCACCTGGAACATAACATGGAATTTGAAGGTCAGCTCTTCTCCTTCCCATTTGTACCATTACCATAAAAAAAATGCTTTCTAACAACAGTTCCTTGTTACAACAATTCTTAGCCCACTTGCATCAAATAAACTCAATTTTATTTCCATGGGGATGTTTTCCTGGCTGTATCTCCCCCAAATTGTGGGGATGTAGCAACTCAGTTGCTTCCTTAGAAAACAAAACCCACCCACACGTACAAGTTGCTGAAGAAAACATTATTTTTAATAATGGCCATACTCTATTTTGGTAGGGGTAGGAATGGGAAGGAGAACTCTCTGTTAGAGAGGGAGAAAAGCTGAACATGGAAGTTGACCAGAAGTCTCATCAAAAATAAACTACAGAATATTTGTGGATTAGCTGTTCCACAGAGCTCACACTTTGCCCACCACTATAAACCATCATTTAGTCATAAAAGCAGTAACTGAGGAAAAAAATAATAAACCCCAAACTGGTAAATTCACAAAGAAGTTTGCTGTACACCAGCAGATAGCAGACATTTAAAGAGACAAACTAAAAATATGCTGCACCAGGGAAAACACAGATATGAAACCAGTATGTCCTAACTGAACGGGAAGAGGGGGAAAATCAACAGCCAAAATTATCTCTGAGAGTCCCCAGTCTGCTCTGTTCATCTGGAACACAGAGCTGAGATCAGGGAGAGGAGCAGACACCGGGGTAAAATCACTCTGAACAGCCACACACACTTTCCTTTTCCACATTTCCCTGCTCTTGTGGCAATTGTCTCACCCAGCCCATGGCTGGAGCCACAGTGAGACACATCTACAAATGTTTTTCAGCTTTTTTCCCCCCATCCACTTCATAAAACCACCACGATTTTCTAAAGAGGCAAAAATGAACAAATCTGCATTTAAAGACAGCAGACTTTTTTTCTGCAGAGCTTTTAGTGACAGTGCAGGACATCCATGCCCCACTCCCACAGTCAGCCCTAAAAACACAGCCCTAAAAACACCCACTCCTTTGGATAGACCAGGCTTATCCTCCTCCTCCTCCTGCTGCTACTGCCAAGATGAAACAAGAAAGAAAAAGCCGTTATTTTGCAGGCAGGTTGGGAGATTATCCAAGGTCAGCTGCCCTAGGATGATGTCTGTGTTGGTAAAAACTGAGTTTGTTAACGGTTGTTTTCCCCAAAACAGAGCCCTGAAAGTGGTGGGTAAAAGAAGTCCCTTTCTTCCAGCATTTTTTTTTTTGGCTAAGGGAAAAGACTTTGACAAAAAAAAAACCCCAACTTAACACATGTGAAATGGAAATCAGCCTTTTAGATAAAAAGTTGTGACACTGTAAGAACTAAATACAAGAATTGACACAGAACAGGAGAGGGAAAAAGCAAAGGGATATTGATGTAAAGATCAGCTCACATGTTCCAGCTGAGTGAGCTCCTCAAAAATCAGCCTTCAGGACCAGCCTTGCTGTCCTTGGCTACTGCTGTTGGTTCTCCTTGAACAGAGGCTTGATTTTAACATATATCAGCTAATTTATCCACTTTTGGTGTTACTAAACTGGTTGGGTTTCAGCTGGTCTCGTGTTTTTGTTTGTTTAATCACTTTTAATTATGAGCATCAGATTCTCAGCCATGTAAACACAGTTATTTATCAAAACTCATATAAAACACTGGCATTCCTAAGCAGAAATACCCTCAGGAGTTACCCATTTCTCCACTGCATTCAGTTTTCTGTAATATAAATACATGTTTGCCTTATTCAGTAGTGAGGTATGAAGTTCTAGCACCACTACAGGTTCTAATTGTTCTAATAAAATTAACTTCAGAGATTATCAAGTTACCTGACAGCATTTGAGAGACAAACTCAAGAAGCTGCTGTGGATTTCCCATCACGCATTTGCACCTTCTCTCTGCCTCTAAATGTCACAATTAAATACAGGCAGAAAGAACACCCCAAAATCAAAGTATAAAATCAAAGTATTCAGAAAAATCACAGGTTTTAGGTAAGACACTCTGGTACCTTTATCACCTTGACAGTGCTCCTTTAACCTCATTATTGTTCTGCAGCCAGGATAACAAAATAGACAAGATGTCTAATTACCATAATTTGTCCTTTCTGGCTTATAAAACCCTTAAATGCTCATTCATGCAGCTGATTGAATGAGCCTGTCCAAGCATAACAACAAAATCCAGAAAAGATGCTGGATATTCAATCTGGTCATTTGATGCCACAGGAGAACAGAGAAAATTCCTCTCTGCAGGTACTGCCCTTGTTAGTGCAATCCAGGATTTCCTAAGCAGCTCCCATAAAAATCAAGCCATACAGAAATTTCAGGTGCTATTTTAAGCACGGGGTGAGGACAGGATGCTGAATGATGGAGTCACTGCGGGCTCATCACACACAAATTTCTTTGCTTAATTAATCAGTGGCAGCACAAAGTGGGGGTTTCTCTTTTGAGTTATCACTACTCCAAGATGTTCAGGATGAGCAGAGGGGGTTTATCCTTGGGGACATCCTGTTCTGGCCTGGACTGAGGGGTGACAGCAAAGCACAGCTGCTGTGCTGGTCACAGTGTCCAGGAAATCCATCTCCAGGGAATAAAGCACTTTGTACAAGTGGCACAATTATCAATCAAATGGGCATCTTCTGGGCAGTTTTCTCCCTCCTCCCTCAATATAATCCATAAATTAGCATTTGTGCAAGACTGGAGTAGCCTCATCTGACTGCCCAGGCACCCAGGGCCACTTGGCTTTGGGTAGAACTGATACCAAAAGGATTCAGGGTTTTGAAACTCTCAGGAATCAGAGCTGGAATTAATTACAACACTTGGCCCACACAGAAGAGCTTCAAAACACTTCTGTTAAAAGAAAATACCTGACAAAACCCTTCCTTGCACACATCTCCCTCCTTACACCTTTATTTTTACCCTTGAACTTGAATTTTCCCATCAGGAATTTAATGACCGAATGCTCCCAGGGGGAAGAGCGGGGCTGTGCAATTCCAAACACTCAAGTTTCCATTTATTGTTTCACAGAATAAGAGGAAAATCCAGCCTCTCCAAGCACAACACAGCGTTTCAAACATTACATTTGCCTTCCAGAGTTGAAAGGGAAAGAAATGTGCTTAAAACATGACTTGCAAAAAGAAAGGAAGAGAAAATATGTTCCAGGCATAAAGCTGCATTGTAAGAGGCTGCTTGAAAGGCTGCCAATTCCTCACAGCTCTTTTGTAACATTACAAACATCAGGAATACCTAGTATGATTTTTTATTTTTAAGCTGAAGTGGGTTCAGAGACCAAGAGAGTGATTTTTAAACTCTCAGGCTCTTTTGTCAGACTTTCAAAGGGTCCTGGCTTGTGTCAAGTCCAAGGCTCCTTTCAGAAATCAAGCAGAGGACTTGGCCTGCCTAAAAATCACTGAGCAAACCCAATAGAAATTAGCAGGGGAAAAAAAAAAAATCAGATCTTTCAGTATCCTCCCCTATTTATTCTTCTCCAGTGGAACTGCTTTTTAAAGTTCAACTGCTAAATGTAATTTTTTCCAATGACTTACGAGCGCTTAAAAGATAAATTCAATATGAAAACCTTTCAAATGACACAAACCCTTCACAGGAAACAACCCTTCATCAGAAAGAAAACCATGGACAAGTACACACATAAACATCCCTGTCCTTGATGCAAATAAAATAAAATTAAATTAAAATAACCTTGCTTAGTTTAACTAATGAGCACAGAGATCTATCAACTACCAATACACCACAAAGCAGTATTGCAAGCCCAGTGAGTTTATTTGTTTTATGTAATTAAATATGTCCTATCAAACTATCACAGCATGATATTTAAAAAAATATCTACATTTAAATGTTATAAACCTTAGATCAAGCTGGGTTTGAGTCCTTGAATGTATTTGCCCAGTGGTTCACTGGCATTAACTCAGCTATCAACACACACAAAATGATTCGGAAACAGATGGAATAAATGTGAGGCTTTCTATTTTTTTTTAATTTTTAGAACAAAATAAAAGAATCACAAGTCTGTGGATGCCTCCTGCACTGTTTCCACTGCATGGATCTGACAAAGGGGAACAGTAACTCATCCAAGGCTGTGTGTTGGCAGCAGAGCCTGAGCTCAGTGCTGTTCCTCATCCCCCCTCCCTGCTCCATGTTTTATTGCCACTCATGCCAACCTAAGGAAGAGAATTCCACAGCACAAGTCCTTTTGTTCAGCATTTAAGGCTTTCAGAAAGAAGGGAAGAGGAAGGAGATGGTGTTTTTTTAAGGCCCAAAACCAAAATACTGCCCTGCCTTTTCCCAGATGACGCCTCCCTTCTGCCACATTAACCGAGGTTTGTTCATGGAGCTGCTCCTGCCAAGGCAGCCAGAACCTTCCAGAGCCTAAAGGGGCTCCAGGAGAGCTGGAGAGGGACTGGGGACAAGGGATGGAGGGACAGGACACAGGGAGTGGCTTCCCACTGCCAGAGGGCAGGGATAGATGGGATATTGGGAAGGAATTCCTGGCTGTGAGGGTGGTGAGATCCTGGGATAGAATTCCCAGAGAAGCTGTGGCTGCCCCTGGATCCCTGGAAGTGTCCAAGGCCAGGCTGGATGGATTTGGAGTAACCTGGGACAGTGGAAGGTGTCCCTGCCCATGGCAGGGGGTGGCACTGGATGAGATTTAAGGTCCCTTCTGACCCAAACCAGACAAACTCTGGCCATGGTATTCTCTCAATATTCAGAGATATGAAAGCTGGAAAGAAGGGTGACACAGCCAACCTGAGCTTGCAAACACCAGCTACACAATTACAACATCTGGCCATGGCTGCTCCTTTTGAAACACATCCTCATTCCTGCCAACAAGAACTCACTGTTACCTGTCACAGCCAGTTCCAACAGTTCATAACCTTTGCCCTTAAGAGTGGCACAGATAAATTCCCAATTTGTATTTCTCTAGTTTTAGGCTTTCACACACTTGGTCTTTGTGTCACCTTTCCCTTGTCACGATGCAGGTTTCCAAGGCCATGGGCACTGAAGTCCTTTGGTAGCTCCAGCACATGAAATACTCCACTATTTATGATCCCTCAACCTCTAAATTCTGTGGTGTGAAGGTGCATTCCAGCAAAACAAAGTCATTTCAGTAATGTGATAAATATCTGCTGACAGCACATATCTTACACACAAAATACCATATTTTATCCTCAGTCCTACCCTAAGGTGTCTTACAAACCTTGCCATGAGCTCTCCTTACCAAGAGTTAAGAAACAAGGGATAAACAGCTAAAGTAATCCCATGCTCCCAGTTTAACTACCTGGTTTATAAAATGGGAATGGATGTTTTATTGAATTATTCCAATAAAATCCCAGAATGAAAAATGCCATGGCAAAGAGCAAACGTGCAAGGCTACGGCACAGAAAATGGCCTTGTTTTCAACGGAATACTGCAAAAAAAAATTAAAAAGCACCTAATTTTTAAGTACCAAAGGGCAGAAATCACAATTCTGGTTTTTTGCTTTAGCTAAACAAAAAGCATAAGTGCACCAACATGCACTTCATGTTTGTGTCAGGGAAACTGCAACAGCAACACTCCACTTAAAGAGGGATCCCAACATGAGAGTAGCACAGATCCTCAGCCAAAATCTCCACGGTGTCAAAAGTCCCAAGTGCCAGCAGATGAGCAGACAGTATCAGTAAACAAGTGGGACAGAAGGCAGAATAGGGAATAATAATCACTCAGATTATTAGAAAATATCTTTGTCATTTCAAACAACTCAATTGACCTCTCTTTACCTTGCAGGACTCGGAGTTGAAGTGAGCAGTGTTGAACCAGCCTCACTTTTGCTGCTGACACCACAAGAGTTATCAGCAGTAAATCCTTCACTGCAATAAACAGTCTCAGATGATTAACAATATTTCCATCTGCATCAGATCCTCAACCACTGCTAATTAAAACCCTGATGAAAGGGAATAGGCTGTTTTGAAGCAGTGATTCATCAGATAAATATCATATGCACTGTTGGTTCTGTGTGCAAGGTCTACCTTTAACCACCAGGAATAAAAAGCTACAGCATGCAAAAACATTTTTTAAAAAAAATCTACAAAAAAACCTCAATTCAATCCACCCTGTCCAATTTCTAAGAACATGGAAAGATTAATTTCGTTTCCCACAGCACAGGAGGATCACACACATTGAAAAACTCCTGGACTCAGCATTAGGAGGTAATATTTACATTCCTAATAAAGATGCTTTTAAAAATAAAGACTTTGAGGCATGGAAAGTGAGTGTTTACAGGAAGGAACCTGGATCACTGCTGTGAAGCAAAGGGACTTTGAAGTTCTCCGTGGCTGCATTGTTTTAGCTGATAAATGGCAAGGTAAACCTTGCAGGGGGATGAAAACAAAACTCCAGCACTTGCAGCTCTTTTAAGGCTTCAGGGAGAATTGTGAGCCAGCAGACAAAGCTGCCATGGGCTCACTTCACTGATCCCATCAAATATTCCAAGTTACTGGTGAAATAACTCATAGCTATGTGTTACTTAAAAATTAATAAAACATTTAGAGCAGCTGTGGTCACCTAGGCAAAAACACCAGGCCAGGAAAAGCACGGCCTCCAAAAAGGGAGATTCATCCAAGAGGGAGGAGATGTTGGGTTTTGATGCCTCCTCAGAATTGCTCAGGTTTGGGTTTGGCCTTCCTGAAGTTAAATAACCTGAATTAGCAGCTCATGGGTGGAAAAGCAACTCAGACCCAGCAAAGGACCAAAACCACCCCAGTTTGGTGTTCCAACTACTCTGCAGGATTTAATAGCTGATCATAACCCAGAAACTCAGTAATCCATCTAACTCTGCTTCCTGGGCAGCAAACTGATCTACCAGACAGGAATGACAACTGTGCTCCCCAAAATACTTCAAAATTGGTAAAACACTGGCACAGGGTGCCCAGAGAAGCTGTGGCTGCCCCTGGATCCCTGGAAGTGTCCAAGGCCAGGTTGGATGGGGCTTGGAGCAACCTGGGATAGTGGAAGGTGTTTGGGTTAGAATGGGATGAGCTTTAAGGTCCCTTCTCACCCAAACCATTCCATAATTTGGTATATTCCACGCAGATCAAGCCAACAGTTTGCTTATCCCTGTTTGTACATCACAAACTTGATGGATAAAAGGGAAAGGAGACAACTGGGAAGGGGAAATTGAGGCACTTCCTGAACAAGCAGCAGCCTGAAAGCACAGAAATCACTTCCAATTAATTGTTCTTTATCCTTTGTGATCACTACAGGTCTTTCTGCACAAATCTTGTAGCAACAGATAATTCCCTCTTTGGACAAGTTTGCTTTGTTTCAGGCACTGTGCCCTTCCTGGGAAGAGACACCACCATGGAAACAGGGTGAGGTCACCCCACAGGGAGGTCTCAAGGCCATTTTGGGGTCCCTTCCCTTCTGCCACTCAAAAACTGAAACAAGGATTGAGACACTCCCCCAAATTCAGATGCACCCTTGATAGAATTTTTTTATTTTCTTTCTTTTAGCTTTAAATAATAGAAAAAGGCTACAAATGAGCCTTACAGGAGAAGCCATAATTTGAGTATATTCAGTGGATTTAGTAACAAGAAAGATTCCCTATAAAGCATCAGTGGCAAGAGACTCACACAAGAACAGGCTCCAACGACTTGGAATTCAAACAATAAACTGAGTATCTCCTTTTAAGGGAGAACAAAAATCTTATACTGCACTCCTGCCATTCTTGCTCATTTTCCATACTGCCTTTGGTACTGTATTCTAAAAGAATGTGATTTATAAATAGGTTTTAAAAGGTCTTCAAATGACATCCTTCAAATCACAATTAAAAATTTAGTAACTGCTTCAGCATAAGATTTTTCCTCCTTTTTGAGTTCCCACAAATACATTTTCAAGTCTGACTACAAACTCGTTGTTTTTCATTACAGTCTTGTGCAAATATAGATTAAAAACTTGCTCCAAAACTCCAGTCATAATTCCAAGCACAATCATTTGCAAAACAGCAATGATTTTTAACTTATGGCCATTTCACCCATTTTTATAATATCTTACAAACCACTGTACACAGATGGGGCAACAGCAGGAGAAACCACAATTATGCTGTTAATTAGTTTCCTGTTGGCCTGAAGATGCCAGGAGAGACTAAGTTGTCAAGTTACTTTCTTTTGTGATAAAAATTAACTTCATTTTTCTGCAAGGATGGATCTCAATACTTTTCCCAAAGGAATCAAGCTCTTTTAAGCATTAATCCTGACAATAAACAAGGCTTCATGACTTTTATGCAACTTGGCAAGAGCTTCAGAACTTGTTAGTGCCAGTGAAGTCTTTGGAATTTTATCTGCCAAAATTTGCAGCAAGTCTGAGGCACAGGCATGACCAGAGCACATGAACTCCTAAAAACTCAACTTTCTACCTCACCTGCAGTGTCTGAATTAATCTGTTCAAATCTTCTGCTATCCAATGTTTTTCCTTGTAGAAAACTTAAAAAACACTTCACCAGCATCTGCCACTGTCAAGGTTTGAGGAGCCAAGTAGTTGATCAAAATGTAACAAAAAAAATGTTGTTTCAAAATCCATGGTAACCTGGAGTGTGTTTGGTAAATTTTGCTGAAGGTTATAATCACTGGTGTGCTGAAGAACCTCCCAAAATTAACCCCAAAATTCAGGCAAGATCTTCCCCAAATGAAAAATGACTGAAGGAAAGAAAAAATAATTTTAAAACCATTGATTTTTTGGGACAAAGGACATCCTGCAGAGGTTGTGTCCACACAAGCCAAAGCAGCCAACACAAGAAACACTCAGCACTGCTTGAATTGGAATTTCTTTGGGTATCACTTCAACTCGAGGTATCAACTAAGTTTCCATTAAGAAGATAATTATTCAAGATAAACATGAGATAATAGTGATTAATTTTTATTGTTTCTGGATGGATGTCCTGCTAAACATAATTTAACAAAAGGTGCAGATTTGTAGCTTGCCAACAATCCCTCACGGATGAAGCTACAATTAACTGCTGACATCACTGCTGCCTTGAAAATGAACTTGCCTCTCACTTTCAAACATATTCATTATGGACACAAAATTATCCAGTGACAGCTGCTATTTACCCTGAGCTCTGTCAGCTTAATTCCCACACCTCAGCAAGGCAGGAGCAATCCAAATTCCACTTGGAATCAGGTCAGTGTCCAATCAGCAGCATACAAACAATTTGTGGTTTTATTAATGCACATAAATGATCTCTGAAGATACTAAAAAAACCATCTGGACATAATCCTGGGTGAAGAGCTCCAGGAGACCCTGCCTGAGGAGGGAGGGATGGAGCAGATACTTCCAGAAGCTCCTTCCTGTGGCTCCACAGGTACATCCTTGTGTTTAAGACTGCCGTGAGCAAGGCTGCCATCACTCCAAGAACAATTCCAAATATTCCAAAGCAACTCCAAATTATTCCAGAGCAATTCCAAAGTACTTCTCTGCCTCTCCCATCTCCAGCCTGGAGGCAGCCAGGAGATCTCCTTGCTCAGCAAAAGAGCTGTCACAGAGTACATGGAATTTCAGCCATGGCCTCTGGAAAGGGGTTGTTGGCGTGACCTGACCTGGGAAAGTGTCACCTGAGAAAGCTGAACAGGGCCCAGAGGACAAGGAAAATAAAGGTATGAGGAAATGTTTGATTACAGAGTGCACAGCAATCTCACCTCAGAAAGCCAACACTGTCCTGGGCTCATCCCACAGCCTGGGCAGCAGCAGGGGAGAGGGGGATTCTTCCTCTCTGCCCCACTCAGGTGAGATCCCACCTGGGACACGGCATCCAGCTCTGGGAACCAGCACAGGGAAATCATGGAGCTGCTGGAGAGAGTCCAGAGGAGGCCACAGAGATGCTCTGAGGGCTGGAGCCCCTCTGCTCTGGAGCCAGGCTGGGAGAGCTGGGGGTGTTCACCTGGAGAGGGGAAGGATCCAGAGAGACCTGAGAGCCCCTTCCAGAGCCTAAAGGGGCTCCAGGAGAGCTGGAGAGGGACTGGGGACAAGGGATGGAGGGACAGGACACAGGGAATGGCTTCAAACTGGAAAAGGGGAGATTTGAGTGGCATATTAGGAAGGAATTATTGGATGTGAGGGTGGGGAGGCCCTGGCACAGGGTGCCCAGAGAAGCTGTGGCTGCTCCCCCTGGAAGTGTCCAAGGGCAGGCTGGATGGGGCTTGGAGCAGCCTGGGATAGTGGAAGGTGTCCCTGCCCATGGAAGGGGGTGGAATGGGATGAGCTTTAAGGTCCCTTTCCAGCCAAACCATTCTGTGATTCCAAGGACTGATATCATTTCACAAAAGGCTGTACCAGGACACACATCACACACTCTCAGAGAGCTCTACCAGTTTCAACTTGTGCCACCTTCCAAGTAAAACACTTCCCTACTTAACCACAAGATTCTTAATTATCACCAGAAATTGGTTCATGGAGGGCTATGCCCAATTCCAAACCCATGTTCACATCCTTAGCACACAGAACTGAGCTTGTTCTGTACCCCCTGCACTCCTGTGCAGTGTGAACCTGCCACGGTTCCACTAATCCCACCTAATTCCTGCACTGGGAGCACGGTGAAAGGCTTGCCAGTGCTCCTCCTGCAATTCCATTAAACTCTTAGCAGCACAGGAAGACACCTCAGTGGTGACAGGGAGAGATAAAACCACGTGCGCCAACTCTGCAGAGAGGATTTGCACAGGCTGGGCCAGAGCAAGGCTGGGTGGTTTCAGTATGGAGCTGCTTCAGCCACTTTGGTGGCTTAGGGCAGGTATTTAAGTTAGAAAACTTGCAGGCAGTAGAGATGCTTGTAACCCTCAGCTGGTGCAAATGTGGTTTCAGCAACCAGAAAATTGCTTCCTCAGAGCCACCCCTATTTCTCTCTTCTCTGCCACAAAATCTGCATATGGTTTTTCTTTGTCTTGTTGCTTTTTTTTTTTACCTTCACACCTCGAAAGTTTCTGCTGAGCACACTGTAATTCTGTTTCCGTGGTGCCACGGCTGCAAACTCTGCAAAGATATTGTCTTTAGGTGCATTTTTGGGAAGGAATCAGAAATACATGGACTGTGACTTACACATATTCCAACATGGAAGTTGGCTGATGACAAAAATCATTCCAAGAGCTCAGAGGAGCAGGGAGAAGAACCTTCAGACCAGGAAAAGATTTGACAGAAGACTAAAACAATGGATAATGGCACTGCCATAAAATTCCAGAATGGTTTGGGTGGGAAAGGACCTTAAAGCTCATCCAGTGCCACCTNAACACAAAAAACCCCAAGACGACAACAATAACAAGAAGAACAAACCAAAAACCACCCTCCTCAAACAATAAAAAGCCACCCTCCCACACAGTAAAATGCTTCTTGGACTAGATATCGACCAAAAAAATAGGAAAAATGCTAGGTTTATTTTAGAGGCTTGAAATGGAAGAGAGGAATCTGCAGCCCACAGTCAGATAAGGAGCTGAGACAAAACTTAAATCCCCTCTGCTCTTGGAGAAGTCCATCCTTCCTCTCCTGATACCCTTCATGTCCAGCCCTCTTCCTTTAGCCAAAAAAAAAAAAAAAATCACTATTACCCTGACTGCTTCCCTCCTCTAAGGAGCTCTAATTGGATAATTAGTTTTGTAAGGCAGTATTTGCTTATCAAACCTTGTGCTTATCAAGGCTGCCGTGAATTTTCTAGCACTAATTAAAATGTTCTTTTATTTCACAAACTCCCAGAGCAGCGAAAGCAACGCTCATCCCACAGTCAGATTTCTACTCCCAGAATTTGTCCTGCTCCACACAAAACAAATGGATAAAGACACAACTTATTTTAATGCAAATTACAGCCAAGGGAAGATGGTTTGGTGCTTCCAAAACTGCAACAACACAAAATTTAGTGCTCCTTTCAGGAGGAGGCAATAAACAGCTATAATTCCAGTTTCCTTCCAGGAAGGAAAAGCATTCCCAGCAGAGGGAAGGGTTCTTGCCCATGCAAGAGCAGCAGATGCTGCAGACAGAGCTCATGGAAAACAAAAAGCAGAAATACCTACAAGATGCTGACTGTTGATTTCTCCTCAGAGGAGAAGGAGGAGAAACAGGTTTTTGTTGTGGTTTTCCCCCATCTACTGAAATTTAAATAGGGAGAAGAACATCAAATATTGAAGTGAATCTTGAGGTGCTACAGCAATGTAGTTTTCCCTTTTTGCTGTAATAAACACACAGAAATTCTGCATTCAGTAGTTTTATTTCAGACTTTACAGAGCTGGTGACAAAATCAGAATAAACCCTGTAAGTGTAAGGTAGTACCAAGTGCAACAGAGCCATCCTAAAATTAACACCACAACAAAAAAGGCAAATTACCTCAAACTGATGCATTCAAGGAACTCTAAAAACTCACTAAAATTTCCTCAGGACAATGACTCTAAGACACTGAGAGGTTTCTCCTTTTCTTTATTTTTCATACTAAGCCTGTATATAATTCAGGAAACAAACCATGACATTTTCATATTCTATTTTCCAAAACCTGAGGAAATTAAAAGATTATGTGTGATATTATCTGCCTGTGCATTCTAATTTGACCATACAACCACTGATAATATGATGAGGCATCATCCACCTTCTCAGAAGAGCATCAAACCCTGTCCTGCCACAGCAGCTCAACCCTGAACATTCAGATTATTTTATTTCAAATTAGCCTGGGGGAGACATCTACATAATCAAAATGACTTCAACAGAGAGGGTGAGACATGGACAGCACAAAGTTATCCTGGTTGTTACTAATCAATCATGTTGAATGGTGCATCTTTTCCAGATCTTATTATCATAATGATCTGAGATCAAGAGTTTGGAGTCTGAACTCACACATCCCCAAAATAAAACTGGTTGGGCATAAAAACAGTGATATACAGAGAGAGAGTCCTCTTAAAACAAATGGATTTGTCTGTTTTGTCGATCTAACAAGTCAAGAAAACAATTCCAACTTCACACTCTCCTTGAAGATTCAACAACCTGGAAGTTTCAGATATAGGTGGGCTTGAAAACCAAAACTGTTGAGACAGGTCCCTCAAAATTGCCATAAATGGCTCAGTAAAAGCTACAATGCACTCAAATACTAAACACACCCATCCTGACAGCTTCAACATGGCACCACGAGGCATTTTGGTTTTGTTTTGAGGTTGTTTTGAGGTTTTTTTTCTGAGAAAACAACCCAGCTCTGGGAAGTGGCCCCTACTGTTGGTACCACTGTGGGAAGGGACAGAAAACTTTGTGTTCGCAGCAGAAGTGAACTCCTTGGAGAAATCCCAGTCAAAAGCCTTTGCCGGCTGCAGAGGGGTTTTCCTGAAGGACTGGATGCTGAGCAGTTATCACCACCAAGCTCCAAATGCTGTCTGCAAGCAGGTCAGTAATGCCAAAGGTACTCCAGAACTTGCTGCTAGATTGCAGCCTATTAAAAACTTCCAGTTTAGTGAAGAATTAAGGCTGCAGGAACTTGACAAATGTTCTGGGTTATAAGAAAAAAAAAAAAACACCAGAGATTTAGAATCAATAAAGCACAAGTTCAGGGCTGTGCTTCAGATCACAGGATGTGAAACAAATTCATTTTTCATCTATTTGCTCTTTGCCTCAAATGCAGCAGGTTGTTACCAACTTGGTCAAATGAGCAGCAAGATCAAAAAAGGCCTCTCTGATGTTCATGCAAGGAATGTGAGAGGATGATTCCAGTAGTGACATGGCCACAAAGTTCTCACTCACTCACTCCAAGAGGGATATGGCTCATGTTAAAGCAGTTTTCACTTGCCACATGGGCACAAAGCTTTTAAATAACAGAGAATCCTAATTAGCTATGACAGTGTTTGCCATAAAAAAAACCAGTAGAATAGGAGAATAGGTGTGACCCAGCTGGTGGGAAGGGAATCAGCTATAAAAGAAATCATTAACACAAGTCTCACCACTTATTCACTTAAGCAATACAAAATAGGTTACAGGGCTGTTTCAAGCACACTGACACACACAGCACAGTTCAAAACTTCTGTTTACTCTTTTACCCATCACAAAAACTAATGGAGGGTTTCTGTCTCGGATTTTCACTTTTGCTTCAGTCAAAGCACATTGAGTCAGAGCAAACACTTCCTCAAAAGCACAACTTGGAAGCTCAGCAAGCCCCTTCTCTCCTGGCAGAACTCCCACTTCTCAATTTTCCACGAGATAAGGATTTTATACGGAGAGCCTTCACCTCCTTGTGCAAATTAATTTCTCCCTCGTGCAGCCAAAGCCTCGGGAGGTGCAGTGGCAGAGCCCTGGGTGCCAGTCCTGATGTTGTCCTCAGGACACTTTTAACAAAATGATTTCTAGGTTCTGCAGAAATGCATCACAAGTATTTAGTCATATAATTTTTATATCAGAAGACAATTTTGAGACAAATGATGGGAGCTGCAGGCAGTCTAGCCTTAATGCACATGGATTTATGGAAGTTGGAAAAGTCCTCTAAGTCCATCAGGTCCAATCACTCTCCCAGCACTGCCCTGTGCCCCCAAGTGCCACATCCACACAGCTTTTAAATCCCTCCAGGGGTGGGGACTCCATCACCACCCTGGGCAACCCCTTCCAATACTTGAAACCATCCCACTGAAGAATCTGTTCCTTATATCCCACCTAAACCTCGCCCAGCACAAGTTCCCCTCCAAATTATAGGTTTAATACCACTTCCTACAAAACAAGCTCTGGCAGCAGACTGAAAAAGCCATGTTTTCAGCATAATTTCATTCGCTCATTGCAATTACCCGATCAATTTTAAATTAGGTTTATTTTTCCTTCCCCTTCCAACTTCTTTGGGCTGTTCAGTAACCTGACCAATAAAACCCAGTAGAAAAAGCTACGATTTTACAGAACAAGCTCGTGCTTGAAGTAAGAGTTGAGCAGGGATGTAAGAGGGGCCAAGCTGGCAGTGCAGGGAAAATCTCATGGTGCTGTTTTTGCCAAGATGAGCTTCCTGTGAGCCGTTCTGCACCCACAAAACACCAGTTTGGATGTGCAGAGGGCCAGACTTCCCTTCCTTCTGGATGTCATCTCTCAGCCTCAGGAATACACACACACTCCCTGCCCCCCTCCAACTTCCTGGAACATTGCTGCACATGAAAACTTTGCACAAATCTGTTCCCTGGATGACAATGCTGAGCTAACATCTCACCCAGAAATTTCATTCTCAAGAGTTTTATGCACCGGTGCCATGGGAGCCATTCCTTCCACACATCCTAATATGAATTTTCCCCATCCCGAGCAGTTTATACAGAATTAATACAACGCCAGGAAAGATGTGGAGAAGCAAAAGGCACAGCAATTAGCTTTGACCCATCTCCAAAGACAATAATATTTCTCCCTTTAAATTGCTTTGCTGTCAAATAGCGACCGTACCACAGCATGCAAATGGTTCAGCAAGCCCAATATTCCATTTCTGGTGGGGTCCAACAGCTGAGACTCCTCACTCAAATGCAGGAACAGCTGGGGACACAGATGCCTGAGATGAGACAGCTCTCCAAGTGGTTCTTGCCTAACATCAGGCCAGATCCTGGGTGATTTTCAAGAAAATGTGGGCATTTTTCCATGACTATCTACCAGTAATTGCCTGTTTTCTTGGGAGCGTGGAGTTCTGCAGATGAGTTCCATAAATAGCAATGCCTTCATCCATTTGCCTCCTTTTCTGATCAAGCCTTTTCTTTCCTGATCATGCATGTCTTTTCCTAGGCTAGAAGTGAAGTCTGCACCCTGACATGCTCCTGCTGCCATGAGCTTTTTTTTAATAAAAAGTCACATTTTTCCTGGTTACTCCTACCAGTCAGCTTTTCCAGTTCCTCCATATCTACATATACAAGAACATCTATATAATCCTGTCAGCATTTCCTCTCTGAGCATCTTGACTCTCTGAGTGAGGCAAATGGATGTAAGTGTGCAAAAATTCTAAGAGACAGAACAAAGGTAAATAGGATCATCACGTGTTCCATTTTTGCCAAACTCTTCTTTATCTGGGATTTTTGCCTGTCATTATATTCTGAAATATGATATATATACTTTAGCATATCACAAAGGTATTTTTAAATTTGTAATTAATGTTTTTCCATGTGATGTACATTTCCCCCAACCACCACACTCCCTTATTTTTGCACAAGAAATCGATTTACGCACAGTTTTCCCACCTCACCACTCAGGCACTTCCACGCTAAAATTAGCATTTCCCATCATGATCGGGGGAGCTCGAGGTCTCTTAACACTCCCCACAGCAAGAGCTGCTAAGTCATGGCTTATTTTCAGCTTTTAGCAGCTTTCAGGGCAGTTCTGGAGTCACGCTAAGGAGTCACCCACACACCCCAGGCAGGTGAAAGGCGGCTTCACCTTGCTCTGGGCAGAGCCAGCATTGTGTAACTGCTCAGGCTGTGCCAAGCAGGAGCTTATCCTGCCTCCCCAGCACAGGATTCCTGCCCAGCACAGAGCACAGGGAGCCTGTGTGGGCTTGCAGGAACACCCCATTCCAGCTTTTAGCAACCAAGCTGTTTGTTTTTAAATTTAAAGCCACGTGTGTTTGTTACCATTCCTCCGCTTCGCGCTTAACCCTTCGAAAAGATGAGCTGATGTTGTTTAGTCCTTGAGACCTTAAGAGTTGGTTTTTGGTAGCATTTTTCAATACCTAAATCTTTGCCAGGATTCTGTCTGAATTGGCCCTAATCTTCATTCCTTCAAAAGGATTAAAAGCTTCTTCAGCTTTGTAAGAAGAAAGAAACTCCAGTCCAAAGACAAGCTAAAGAAAGTTTTAACACCCTGGGCTGTTCATTTTAACCCAACCACTGCCTGAAGTCCATCATCCACCTGGAATCAGCAATTTATTACTCACTTAAATCATAGTTCAGGTTGGAAGGACCTTAAAGCTCATCCCATTCCAACCCCCTGTCATGGGCAGAGACATTTTCCACCATCCCAGGTTGCTCCAAACTCCATCTCCCCACAGCCTTCAGGACTGTCACACGTATCAGAAAAAAAACAGGAATTGGAATGGCAGAAGAATCTTCTAAAAATATTCTTTCCTATGTAAAATATACTTGGGCTTCACCCAGTTCCTCATGAAAGCAGGAATCACTGAGCTCAGCTGCTGCAAGGCTACAAAAATCCTCAAGCCTAAAGATAATAAAACACCCCTTCTCAATTTCCAGGACTCCTTAAAAACAACCAAATTGAGTTTAAGCACCACAACTCAATGAGCAAAAAAACTGCCTGTGTGGGTATAGAAAAATAAACTGGTTTAAATCCAGTAATAGGTACCTTCAAAGCAAATCTTTATAAAGATCCTCAATTACTGAATTATCTACTACAAAGCACTAATTATAAAGACATTACAATAGCTGAAGAGGAAAAACCCAGCTTGGTTTAACACACTTGTCAGCTCCAGTTAGATGCACTCATTCCTTGGAATGAGTTTTCACCCTGTGCCAGTCTTTGGAATCTCTCTGTTCTGCAAAACAAGAGGGAAAGCAGCTAGAAACCACAAACTGCAACAAAAGTCCAGTGAAGTCAGCACTTGTTTCATTTTTAAGCATTTTCTCTTCATAAAAAGGCTCTGAGGTGGTTTGCTGGGCAGATTTAATGAATGCTTTGCTTTACAAATAGCACGGCTGATTCACAGGGCTGTGCCAGACTGATACACCACTGATCTCTGAGCTCATATCAGTTACACATCAATTACAGTTATGTCTGCAAGACAGAATAAACCTCCTTTGTCTGACCTATCAAAAAAAAAAAAATCCATCTTTTTATTAGGTCTTGTACGGGAAATGTAAAATTACACCACAAGCAAAGTGATAGTTAAAAGAAAAGAAAAGGCTATAAAGGAACCTGGAGTAATTAGAGTCCATTTGGAGATTTTCCAAAAAATTAATTCCCATAAACATTCCAATTGTTGCCCGGGACTTATCTATTCACTTCAATCACAATGAGTTCACACCCTCTTGCCAGCCCCAGCCACCGAGTGAGAATGCTGGGAGTAATCTTTGCAGCACAGAGTAAATCCCGAGTTGATAAAGAAACTTCAGCCTTGACCTTTGCAACAGGGAGAGAGCAGAGGGAGCAGACAGCTCAGCAAGGCAAACAAAAGAGGGGACAAGTCATGCTAATGACAATTATCCATCCACAGTGAATCCCTGGAGCTTCACACATCCTCCAGGGGAGATTTTGATTTACAGAGGTCATTCGGGGAAATTTGTGACAGAGCTCAAAAGCTCTGTCACAATTAATTTTGGGAAGGCAGCTAAAGAAAAGGGTGAGAATTTCCACACACTGTAATTTTAATTTTAACACAAGAAACCACCACCCAACCAAACCCACTCCTCCAACAGCCCAAGGTTAATAGCAAAGCCTGCCCAGCCTGGAGGTCGTCCCATGGATTTTAAAATTGATCTTCTGTACGTGATCAGGTTACTGAAACCTGCACAACACCATTAAGGATTGCTCAATAAAATAACTGCTGCCTCCCTCCAGCTCAGGAAAGGTCATTTCTTGGTTAAGGAATAACAGGAGAATATCAGATTTTTTTTTTCAGCCATGTGAAAAGAGACATTTTTTAAGAGCAAGTGTTTTACATGAACTTCTTAATCCTCAAGTCTCTAGAGAAATGTATAAATAATATATTCAGTTTGTAGACACAAGAAAAAGTGAAGCCCATTAGTTATCACCAGGATTTTCAAAATATTCCTTAATTTTTAATGCCAAATTTGAAACTGCTACAGACACTTTTCTGAAGACCTGAGAACATTTCAATGCCAATTTGCCATATCCAACAGTCAGGCCCCACACACCTCAGGTTGGGAGATTTATTTACATCTCCCCATTTCCCAGTTCTGGTTTCTCCCAGAGAGGATGGAAGTGGGGGGAAAAAAAATGCATAAATCCAAAAGTCATGGACTGTTTTTCCAAATGTCACTCCCTGCCAGAGCACTGAGTCATGACAAGTGGGGATGTGACAGCACAGAGTTCTCTTTCTAAAATTCTTCTCCCAGTTCCTAAATTGACCCTGGCATTTCAACGAGAAACACAGCAAAGCTCTGGAGGTTCCCAAACTTGCCCTGCTTTGCAAGCACCTGAACTGTGTATTTACAATATTATTTACTTCTCTTTTCCTTGTTTAGTTAAAAGGTTTGCCAGAATTCCTTCAGCTCTTCAGACACCAGAATAGTCTGAAATCCACAGGAACTGATTTTGTAACAGAAGGCGAAGTAGTTGACGGTGCATTCGGAAACGGAAGTAGAACCTGAGCATAAATTAAACCCAGACTTACAAAAACTGCAACTACAACTAACCTTTTCCATGAGCTGATACTTAAGATTCCTCTGATGGAGTTGTAGAAGCCAAGACAATTCACCAACAGCCTCTCAAGGGTGTGACCTGTTCCAAAAGGACCCTGTTCCAAACCCTCACCGCTCCAGCTTGTGTTTTTGGGATCGGTTGTCTCACCGTGTGCAGGCAACCCCTAAGTGCAGTTAATGGGCCTCCACTTTCCCCTTCTTCTATTAAACCACCCCATATAAATTTCCTGTGGTTCCTGCTTGGATTAGCAAAGGCCATTTGTGAGGATGCAAATGAAGCATTCTTCGCTCTGGCGCTGGATTCTCACACTGAGCTCACCACCTTGGCTGGGACCTCCAGTCACTGCCAACCCAGCCCTCCCTACCTGCCAAGGGACACCATTTGCATGATGTGTGGCTGCCCCATGAACATTTTTAAGCACCTATTAAGGACTATAAACCAGGCATTTCATTGCCATGTTTTAGAGAAACGACGAGCAACATTTTTAATCCAGCTGTGGCCAACTCGGCTTCTGAGAAAACTCAATTTCCTGCCATTTTTAGAGGCTCAAATCAACGCAGGGTTTTGGCAGCTGAACAATGCACATGTTCCTGGAGGAGGAGGATATTGATACAAACAAAAAACAGCCCCCACACACACAGCCTGTTTGGTTTTAAGTAACTTATTGAAGCTCCAGTCTCACTGTCTGTAATGAATCTTTCAGCTGATGACAATGGAAGGTAAAATATTGCACCTGATGATCTCTTCTCTTGTCCATTTGGCACCACTTGGGTTTGAGGAGTTTTAATTATCAGAGATCAGCTAATGAATACTAACTTAATACACAGCTCAGCTTCACATGAAAATTTAAACAAAGCTTTTCTATGTGTTTAATTGAATTTTTCTCCTGTTACACTTAAGACTTCTTCCCCCCCAGAAAACAGATGACTGACTGCAGATACCCAGCAACAGGTTTTGCCTTTTCCTGCATCATTATTATGTTTCATGCATATATTTTTTCATTTCCTCCCCTTGCATCAAGCAATAATTTAAACAGTCACAAGCTTAACTCTACCACTCATTACATGACTTTTCAGTTTCACAGTAATTTAATAGATTTTTTTTTTTGCATGGAATGCCCCAATGTCAATAAACTCCTAGAGCTCCATCTCTCTAGAAAGCTCCCATTCCCCTTCTTAGACCATGACCCATTATAAGAAAATAACAGTGAAAATTAATTTCGTTCCAAAATGACAAACTGTGCCCTGCTCAGATTGTTTTGCAGATTTAAATTTCTCATAGCAGCACATGAGAAGAAAATGAAAGTTCATGGACCTATTAACCACTCACACATTGTTGGGAACAGGAAAAAAATGCAGCAAGCACAAGGTTTTCAAAGCGATTTCCAAGCATGGTAAAAATCAGCCTTATTTTATGGATCATGGCAATTACACTGCAGAAAGGATATATATAATTTTTAAAACTAAAAGCCTTTTATTACCAAAGCCTACATTTCCTAGTTGTTAAGACTCATATTTCATTTATGCAACCCGACCATCCCAATTCAAAAAAATCTTACCTGGCATCTCCTTTTGAAAGGTTGGTGTTTACGGGGTGAAGAATAACCTTGTTTGCATCCACATCCACCACACATTTTGTATGCAGATCAAGCTCTACAAAGAAATGAGAGAGTGTCAAGTGCAGCTCCTAAAGCACTGGGATTATATACACCATTACTTCCTCCAGACACCAAATTTATTCATGCAGCCTGACAGCCACCCATCAGCCAGAGAATAGAAACAGGACTTTTGCCAAATTCCACTCCTAGGGATATTCTGACGGGATGGATCCTGTCCAGCTTTAAAGCAAGCACTCTTTTCAAAGCAAGAAAAAGCATTTGGCCTCCACTGAGGGACAATCAGCATACACAAGGGCAGTATGAAATTTCTTCTGGGGTGGAAAGAACCATTTAGGCTTGGTACCACTTTGACAGCTCTTCTTATTTGCTCCCTCAATGCCTCCCAGGCTGGAGGGGAAAGCTGCCCCTGCCATCTGCAGCACATTTTCCCCCGGCCACTGCTGTGACACGGTGCCAGCTGTCACTCCTGGGGGCACCTGCTCGCAGAAATTCAACTCCCATCAGAAATAATTGAGGTGCAAGCACGTAGGGAAGGGCTTGTCCTTCCCCCACAGGCTCCAGGGAAGTGCAGCTCTCCCGAGTGAGGCTGGGCAGCGGGATGGGGACGATGAGGAACGAGGATATTTGGAGTGTGTGAGAATTCTCGGCTGCAGAGGCGGGGAAAGGAAAATAAAGAAGGTTCAGATAATGCTGACAGCAATCCAAGGCACCCACCCAGTGACAAACAGAGTGAGGGATGGGACAAAGCACACAGCCTGCACCCAGAGTCCCTGCTGTGGGATGGGGGGCCTGCACACAAATGTGTCCCTGAATGGTGACACCGGCCCTGGAAATGGGGCCTGGACACAAAGAAGTCCCTGCTCTGTGACACTGGCCTGGACAGGGGGCCTGGACACAAACATGTCCCTGCTCAGTGACACTGGCCCTGGAAAGGGTTCCCAAGTGCTGATTCTGACGGCCATGACACACTGCTCACACTAAAAGTCACTGCTATAGGATGTGGGGCCTGCACGCAAATGTGTCCCTGAATGGTGACACTGGCCTGGAAAAGGCTCTGAAGTTTTGATTCTGATGGCCATGACACACTGCTCACACCCTCAATGGTGACACTGGCCCTGGAAGGTGCCCCCAAATGCTGATTCTGATGGCCATGACACACGGCTCACACCCAAAGTCACTGCTACAGACACCCAAGAAGTGGGGCCTGGACACAAAGAAGTCCCTGCTCAGTGACACTGGCCTGGATGTGGGACCCGCACACAAACATGTCCCTGCTCGGTGACACCGGCCCTGGAAAAGGCTCTGAAGTTTTGATTCTGATGGCCATGATGCCCTGCTCACACCCTGCATGGTGACACTGGCCCTGGAAA
>VZTZ01006163.1:112739-144671 GCA_013400955.1 Drymodes brunneopygia
CCTGGAAAAGGCTCTGAAATGTTGATTCTGATGGCCATGACACACTGCTGACACCCTGCACAGTGACACTGGTCCTGGAAAAGGCTCTGAAATGTTGATTCTGATGGCCATGACACACTGCTGACACCCTCCCACGCCAGGATGACGAGGGGCTACGCGGAATAACCTCCACGCAGGGTTCAGCACCTCGGCTGAATCACCCAAATACCTCGTGTCTAATCATGTTAATTATAATCCTCATCCTCCTTCATCTCTGCTCTTTCGTCCTCGCTCACCTGTACTTGCTCTTTCACCTCATGGCACCTTATAAACTCAGTCTGGAAAGCTCTCAGGCAGGGAGCACAGATTCTATTGCACAGCACCTTGCTGGCTTCTTGCTCTTGCTAAGTGACACAATAAAGGGAGTTTCTTCCTCGGATATTTTTATAAAGAAATGTTACAGCCTTTTTCTACAAAGAAAGCCAAAGCCCCAGATCATTGTCACATGAAACTGAAATCCTCCTGAGCAAAACTGCTCCTCTGTTATTACACTGTGCTCCTGCAGGAGGAAGAGCCAGACGAGTTCCAGAAGCCAGTGTTTATTTTAATTTCCCCCCACACCCTGAAAGCCAATTTACCTACCATTAATATGCAACACATGCTTGCTTAGATGAAACCACCTTCTTCCTACGTCCCGTATCCGACAAGGCACTTTATCTTGGGCTGGCTGGTTAGTGATTAACACTCTGGATATTGCAGTGACCTGCTTTTCCCAGCTCCTGAGGAAGGCTTTTACCTGCCTCATGCAAAGCACAAGCTCTGCAAGCAGCGTGGTCTCTGGCACGTTTTTTAAAGCAACCCATGGCAGGTTTTGCATCCACAACTGCCCAGTGAACTCAGTCCCACCAGTGTTCATTGAAGCTCTCTTTGTGAAATGCCCTTAAGGAAGCACACAGGCAGGGTAAGAGACTTCCTTAAAGTCAAATATCCTCGCAGGAAAAAAAAGATTCAAAGCCAATTTGTCCTGTGCAACACACCTTGTCTGATTATCACCCTCACACAGGTAATGTTAAAATCCCTCACCGTGGTGTGCTGCATGGTTTTGGAAGATGTGGTGAGCCAAACTAGCAGCTATTTCCAGACAGAGAAGTTCCAGTCCTTCCCTCCTGTGCCTGTTGCTCACATTCTGCTCAGCAGATCCTCTGTAATTCACTTTACGTTACTTCAACAGCAGAAAAATACATGGAAAATGGATGTAACAAAGCTCCATCCCCACTGAGAGCCTGGCCATGCAAACCGGTGGGGAGACCTGTGCAGAGGGAAGGGAGGAGCTGGGAGAGACCTTGCCCCAGCAGAGATGAGCTGCTCCACCAGTTCATGGTGTCACATGAAATAAAGCCCTAAGAAACAGTTATACTGAGCCTCTAAGCTGGGTCTGGATGCAGACAGCCTTAAGGCTGCTTATCCCAGTTACCTTGGCCAAAGGCTCACATGGCAGCTCTCCTTTCAGCTGAAGAAACAGTTGAAATCCTGTCTGAACAGCACATCATTCACTTTCTTCAAATTCTGGCTCCTTCACATTCTTTGGCAGATTTCTGAATCCTTTCATGCTTCTGGTACACTGAGAGATGAATCTGACATCAGCCACTACTGAAACTCCTACCATCATCATCATTTCCACCTCATTAAGGCTTTAATATCATTAAAGCAGCTTGGCCTTATAGTCAAATTATCTGCCTGCTCTTTTGGATATGATCACACAAGGACTCCACCCTTACTTTTACTAGTTTCAGTGTCTCCCAGGTGAGCTGGGTACTTGCTGCTCCTGAACAACAAGCAAAATTGGGATGCACCGAGATAAGATCATAAAGATGCACATCCAAACACCCCAATTAATTTGACCTGTAGCAAGGACTCACGTGTCAAAGTTTGGTATTATCTTTGTTTTTTTTCCAGGCAGCATGAAATTCAGGAATTAAAGATGAAATTAAAATATGACAGAAGCGCTTCACTGTGAAACTTTGGAGATTTATCCCAAATTTTACACCTCAAAGAAAAAGAAAATCTCACCCATTATCATTGCTAACCTGCTTCTACCTTCAGTCATCACCGAGCAAACACAATCAACTACTCATTTGCTTCATCAAATCAAGAAACTAATCAGCTAATTGCTCTTCGAAGAATTAAAACTCAAACTCTCAACATCAAGAACCATTTATTGCAGGGAATGAAAAATCTCTTTCACAGCTTCAGAATGAGAGAGCTGTGACATCCATAATAAGAGGGTAACACATATCTGAGTCACTTCTCCCCATTTACATTTCACAGCTGGAGAAGTGTTAAGCAAAGCTGGGCTGAGGGTAAGAATAATTGTTAAGTGCTGTGTCCAAGCTACTCCCAGAGAGTTCCTTGGATGAGTTTTTATTTCACTTGTGAAATTAGAAGGTGGGGGTTGAAGGAAGCCACTCTTCTTTCCCTTTATTTATCAGCTCCTCACAAGACTTTTCTAAAACTGATTCAATATAGATCTTAGCTGAAACCACACTTGTGGAAATCCCAAATTACTACTATGCCTTTGATAAAAGCCTTGTGGGTGTTGTAAAAGTAATTCATACTCCCCAAAAACGCTTTGGGCTTTTTCACTGAGAAAGTCAGTGTGTTTCAAATAAGGTGGAAAAGTCAGCAAGCAAGAGAGAGAGATGGAAAAGCAAACCCAGGAGCAGCCTAGCACTGCAAAGAACGATGGATTCAGCAAGCACTGGCACATCCCCACCACAGGTAGGAATTTCCAATCCCTCTGTAACAGCAGTCACGTGTCTGGCAATCATAAACTCACCACAGCAGATTTTCCACAACAGAGTTGGGAAACACTGCCAAAGGTGCCACTTGGAATTGTACTACTCAGGTTTGGGGCAGAGACAAGGAGTGTGTGTGAATCCTGGAGGAAGGGGAGAAAGGTGTTTTGGAAAATGTTGGATGTTTTCACCTCTGGGAAATCTGTGTCTTTGCTTATGGAACAGGGAGGGAACTGTTTTCATGGATTGGCTGCAACTACTGACACCAGAGGTTGGATAATGTTGTACCCAACTCTAGAGGCTGCCTAGGGTGGCACAACAAAAACACCTGAACTGCCACTGCAGCTTCCTCAGCCACCACCCTAAAAACCATCCCACTTCAGGGTCACTGCATTTCAGACCCAAGCAAAATGATCCTAAGAGATGCCTTTTGCAGGGCAGCTTGAAATAATCTTAAAATGAACAATGAGACAGTAAATAAGGGGGTCTGCAAGGTTTTAAACTCATGGTTGGGCCATGGGATAAGGGCTTTGAGCACCACAGCCAGGGTAGATGAAAGGTCTGTTACAAATTAACCGAACCTCCATATTTTCCTCTTTACATTCCTTGTTTTTCCACACTGTATAAGATGACAGCAGCCTTCCAGTGCCTAAAGGGGCTCCAGGAGAGCTGGGAGGGACTGGGGACAAGGGATGGAGGGACAGGACACAGGGAATGGCTTCCCATTGCCAGAGGGCAGGGATGGATGGGATATTGGGAAGGAATTGTTCCCTGTGAGGGTGGGGAGGCCCTGGCACAGGGTGCCCAGAGAAGCTGTGGCTGCCCCTGGATCCCTGGAAGTGTCCAAGGCCAGGTTGGAGCAGCCTGGGACAGTGGAAGGTGTCCCTGCCCATGGCAGGGGGTGGAATGGGATGAGCTTTAAGGTCCCTTGCAACCCAAACCATTCCATGATCCAATGAATTAATGGAAAGCACTTCCCAATTAATCAAGAGCTTTGATTTCCATATAAATTTTTCCATTAGATCTCAATTTAAGAAATTAAGTTTATGAAGGCTGATGGTTTTCCAGCCCTTTCAAACACAATTTGATCCTGAACCCCAGTGAAACAGAGCCATGAACCTGGTGTTGTAAGATAGGTCAAATAAAAGTTATCACAGATTCCTCCTGGTCCCACTACCAGAATTAGGGCAGCTGTTCCTTCAAGTGACACCTCAGAACATTTTGGAGATGGGCCTCAAGCTCTACAGAGTCCTTGGAACCAGAACAAGCCTTGTAGAGCTTCACAAAAGCTGGAAAAGCCAACTGAAGTATAACAAATAAAATGTGAAAGGTTTAAAGTGCCTCTCCTAAGCTCCTAAGCCAAAATTGGCCCCAAATACAAAAGCACAAATAATCTCCTGTGAAGACAGACGATAGAAATTTTAGATTTGAAATTGCCAGCAGGTTTTCAGGAGATTAACATTCCCTTGGAGGTTAGACCTGGAATGCTGTGGCCCGAGCCGTCAAGTTGCATTGGATAAGAAATTACAATTGCTTTCTCATACCTTTCTTGGTTTGGAAAAGCAAGTGGCAAAAACACTGAGAAATGTTTTAACAGTAACTTAAAAATATTTGTTTATCACACAAATCAACTAAATTCAGCCAAAATAAAAAATGAGAGGCTGCTGTTTGGGGTTTTCTGATGTTTTTTTGTTTGAAAAAGAAATGTGAAAGTCAGTTCAAAGACAGCAAGTCCTCAAGTTTCCCTGCCAGTATTTGTTTCCCAA
The DNA here is from genome assembly GCA_013400955.1 of Drymodes brunneopygia. Lineage (NCBI taxonomy): Eukaryota > Metazoa > Chordata > Aves > Passeriformes > Petroicidae > Drymodes > Drymodes brunneopygia. The sequence goes on from VZTZ01006163.1 coordinate 117,280, forward strand.
GAGTGACTTCTCTCTTTGCCCTTTGCTACATAGGAGCCAACACAAATAAAGGCAAAACTAACTGAGGGGATGAGGGAATGTGAAAATAACTCCCATCTACATGATAATGCTAAGGGCTTATATGGAAAAAAGAGTGTAAAAGCACTTTTAGGGAAGCGATTGCAGGACAGAGTGATAAATTCAGACAAAAATACAGAAATTTGAATTGTACTCTACGCCTACCAACATGAAGGCACCTTTCAAGCTCCTCTTATTATATGAACAGCTCATATGCAAGTCATGAAATTTTCAGTTTGCAGCAATTAAAGGTCATTAAATATGTACAAGTACATCTGGAAGGGCACACGATGCTATCAAAACTTGTCCACGAGGGGAAATTCAACTCACGAGCACATGGGACAGGCAAGGTGCCCTCTCATGTTAATTCCATGTTCTCCAAACATGTGTTCTAGAATAGCTAAAAAATGTGTTCTGTCCTCTGCTGCTTCATTTTCTGCAAGGAAGGAGCTTCCCAAACAGCTTTAGTGAAGGCATTTCATGTATCTGGACGTGGACCTTTCTCTCTGCTGTTACAAACACCCCTTGGCTCGTGGGGACTGAGTAAATAAATAAATAAAAGCTCAGAAGAAGTCCAACACTCTGGAGTTAAAAGGCATGAAATGCAAGAGTTTGCTCTGCCACCAAGCACCCAAAAAGCCCAGGCAGAGCCATGCCAGGTGGAGCTGATCTTCAGGAGGAGCAGCCAGCCTGAAACCAGAGCAGCAAGGTAACCTCCCCCTGCACCTGGGGCTGGGAAGGTGTAATTAGCACTGAAATTCCTTTGTGGGATGGCTGGGAGTCTCTGGCTCTGGGGACTGAGGCTGGAGCACCTTAGGAGCCCTTAAAATACAATTGCCTCCCAAGATGAAACATTAACTCTGCATCCTTTGCCCTTATCTCAAGGTTAATTCTGCTCCTAGCCCAAACATTATTTTATAGCTTATCAACCATCACCAGGAAACATTCCAAACTCCAGGCATTTGTGCATGACGAGGATAATGGTGAAGAAAAAAATCTTGTGGTTTGCACGTTGCCATCAGGATACAACAGGTGCCATTTCTTTCACTCCCTCAATACCATAATTAATCTTATAAACCTGCTTGCACAAACTCCATTTTATAGATAAATTGTCTCTGTTGTAATCTCCATGGGAAAACAAACAAACAGGAGCACAGGAGCAACCCCCAGCTCCTCACCTCAAACCCCAAGAACATTTCAAGTGGCTGGAAATGAAACCAGAATGCTCCAAAAAGAGTGGGAGGACATAAAATTACCACCTGACACAGTGATCAGAAGCTTGTACAGACACAGAAGCAAATTCCTTCCTCACAAGCACTGGAAACAGAGCCTTCAGCATCCAAGCATGAGAAGATCCCTGTTTCAACACTGAGAGTCTGGATAAATACACACATCAACATAACAGACACCTGAATGTGTATTTACAGGCAAACCAGGTATTTAAACTGGAGCTGTAGGTGTTACACTACAATTCTAGAACAGTTTAATCCAGATATTTCAGCTGGAGATGCAGGTCTTACACTGCAATCCTAGAACAGTTTAATCCAGATATTTCAACTGGAGCTGCAGGTCTTACACTGCAATCCTAGAACAGTTTAATCCAGATATTTCAACTGGAGATGCAGGTGCTACACTGCAATTCTGGAACAGTTTAATCCAGATATTTCAACTGGAGCTGCAGGTGCTACACTGCAATCCTAGAACAGTTTAATCCAGATATTTCAACTGCAGCTGCAGGTCTTCAACTACAATCCTAGAACAGTTTAATCCAGATATTTCAACTGGAGATGCAGGTGCTACACTACAATTCTGGAACAGTTTAATCCAGATATTTCAACTGCAGCTGCAGGTTTTACACTGCAATTCTAGAACAGTTTAACACAGATATTTGCAGCTCCAGTTGAAATCTTACACTACAATCCTAGAACAGTTTAATTCAGATATTTCAACTAGAGCTATAGGTGTTACACTACAATTCTAGAACAGTTTCATCCAGCAGCATTGCCAGAGTACAGGCAGTTGTTTTCCTGCCTTTCTTGTTCAGAAAGTATTGACCCAAGTGAGATGTAGCAGTTTGGACTGGCTTAAGTGTCACCAGCCATATCCTTGAGCATAAGCCATGTTCTTTTAAAATGGAACAACTTTTATCAGCATTAATTAACACAGCACTGAACTGATCCAAAAGCACAAGGAAACACAATGACTTAATACACTTATGTACTGCCTGTACCCAAACATCACCTGAAAACAAAGCATCCAGTCAGAAAAATCTTAATTAAAAAGCCTTCACCTGCCATTTGCTTTGCTTCATGCTATAGCCTGAGATTTGCATTTACCTGAAATGTGATGAATATCTGCTAAGAAAAGTCCAACACGACACTCAGAAAAGGAAATCCACCGCAACTCTTCAATAAAACAGCAAAAAGAACTTCCTGATTGTTATCAAAGCCCCATTTGAATAACGCGGTGCACTAGGAAATACTTCAGTGAATTACAGAGCCAAGAAAATAAAAGACCAGGAGCCTTATCTAACAGAGCAGTCCTGAATTATTTAATTCATAAAAGCCTGTTAATCGAGATCCCAGCTTGCAAAGCAGAAGGGATGTAAAGCAAGACGCCTCTGTTGCCACCCAGCAGAGCCTCCAGCTTCAGACCTGGCACTGTGAATGTGTGGACATGGCAGCATTTTTATAAAAGCAAAGCTTCCACACAGGTCTAATTTGAAGCAAGATGCAAAAGAAAGTAGCCTGGATGCAAAAAAAAAAAAAAAAACACCCAAACCCAAGGACAATTAGAAATGCTAAAAATGAGTGCTATAAACTGAGTTTGTGGATGACCACTCCGCATGAGAGAACGAAGCAGGACTCTCAATCCAAACACCCTGAAATGGGAGAGCTATAAATAACCAATTATTTGATACACAAATCCCTTCCACACGCAGGCAAGGAACCCATTAGACTTTTATGAGCTGTAAAAACTCCTAACAGTTAAGCACACCACTTTTATTAACCTAATAAACCCTCGCCTGAAGAAATTCGTAACCCAGACACCAAAGACAACCACCAGCACCACAAGTAAACATTTCAAAGCTTAACTTTCCACAGCCTCAGCCATCTGACAGGTTTGCAATGTTAAGCCCTTCGGTGCAGAGGGAAGGAAAGAACATTACTCGTGATCCTGAAGAAAACAAATACTTGCTTCAGGTCCAAAGCCCCAGAACTCCATACAAATACTGCTCAGAACAAAATGTGTAGGAAAGAGCTTCCAGGAAAGCTGCCTCTTGCCTCAAAGCCTAATAAAAAAAAAAAGCCAGGCCACAGGAGTCTTACAAATGGATGACTCTTCAGAAAAATCAGTTGCACAAATACTTAAATTTCACATTAAATAGGTAAAAAAAAAAAAATGGTAGCCTTGGTATCACTGTTTGTTTCTATAAATTCAAGGTGCATTAGAAAAACCACAGGGAGGTATCAGTTGTTTAGACCTGACCAAAACATCTGGACTGTGACAAATAATCTGCTGGGAAAAAAAAACCAATTCCAGGACATTTTGTTTGAGGGAGAAAAGGACATTGATCTTTAAGGCTAGACTTAAATGGATTTGGGCATCACTCACAAATAACAGGATGTTTAATAGCTGTAAACTGCCAAAAGTAGGGGGTTCAGGCTCCCCTTCTCTCTGATGAGCATCAAGGACTGATACTCAAATGTCCCTCACTCCTGGACAGGAATCATCCTCTCCCAAATATTTTTTAAGTTTATACAGAATAAAAGACAGACAGAAGTTGGATTTGTGGGTCCCTTCCAACTCAAGATATTCTGTGAAAGAGAATAACAAGATACAATCCAGATTTCCTCCAGATTCCTTTCCTTCCCCACAGTTCCTGGCTGGAAAGGGACGTGTGGACAAACTCAGGGCTGAACAGAGATAGGATATAGATGGGAGGGAGAGGTGCATTAGTCACCCCTGGAGATGCCAAACTTCACTGAGCAAGGCCCTGTGCAACCTCCTCTCATTTGACGAGCTCCAGGGGTCCCTTCCAAGCTGAATTATTGTTTAATCCCTGGGGTGAGGAGCACCAAGCAGTCAGGAGATGTCTGGGGCAGAGCCAAGGAAATGACCTAGGTCAGGAAAGGGACATGAGCAAGAGGAAAGCCCAGATCTGTCACCGACACCAGGCACCACCTCTCAGCTCCTCTGCCAGCTCCTCCACACTGCCACTCCATCTCCTCCAAGCAATTCTCTCTAAGGATGGATCCTCCTCAGTTTTGAGAGCTGGCACCTCAAAAGTTTCACAGAATGCAGCTTTTGGTCAAAATATCCTCAGTTTCCCTAAAGCACCAGACTGTAAAGGCATCAACTCCATCTCTTGTTCTGGAAGCTCAGGAGCTCTTGGGAACTCAGTGAATATTTCCCTGCTGACATTTTACAAGGTGTAGAATCCCTGTATTCAATACTTAAAACTTTTTTTCTTTCCTTTTTATAGAAAGGAGTTTAAAAGTTATTCTCTTTCAGATCATATAGACGTTAAAAGGCTTCCCCTCTCCCTCCTTTTTTTTTCCTTCACCTACTACACTGATATCACTGGATTCCCTTTTCCCCAAAAGGTATTATTGGCATACTCCTGTGAGAATGTGGGATAAAAAAACCAAAAAAGCCACCCCACACATTTCTTGGATTTCTGCCTTCTTCACCTTCCCATTCCTTGGCTGCAGCTGCCTTTTCATACTCGCTTCCTCATCATCCAGAGCAAGTTTTTCTAATTAAGACAAGTAATAAACATTTAAACAGCTGCCCAGACCACGGTCTGATTAACATAACCCTTAGGCAAGTTTCGTTGACGGGGGAAAAAAAAAAGCCAACAACAACAAAAATTTCTCATGTCAATTCTCACTTCCTCTTCTGTATTTTCTTGCTTGTTTTTTGTCCTTGTGTCGCTGTCATCGCGTTTACAGCGTCCCACTCCAGCACCGAGGGGTCGCAGAGCAGCGGGGTGAATTAACACAGGGCAAAAAGCAGAAAAAGACGCATTTTCCCCCAAAAAACCGCAGAGCAGGAAGAAGGAAGCGCTCTCCCAGCAGGAAGCGGCTGTAAAGCAGGTGCAGGAGGTGCGGACAGGGCTGTTCCCCGCACAGGGGGAGCGAAATAAAGCCATAAAAGCAGAAAGGTTTAGGGAAAGGGATACGGGGAGAGGGCGGCGAGCACAGCGCGGCTGCGGCCGCGCCTCCGCCCGTGCCCGCCCGGGCTTCGTTTACTCCTGATCAATAATTAAGCACACACGGACACGCTCCCAGTCACCCGCACCGGGGCACACCTGTCCCGACCGACACCTGTCCCCAAGGAGCGGCACCCCCGGCCCGCGCCGCCCCCGGGAAGGACAGGGGAAGGGGATGCTGAGGAAGAAGAGGAGGGGGTCTCACCTCGCCGGTTCATGGGGCGGACACGCACCGCCACCTTCACTTTGGAGTCCCCCATCCTGCCGCTCCAGCCTTCCCGGCTCCCTCGTCCCTGCCCGGCTTCCGTCTGCCGAGGGAGAGCCGGAGCGGGGAGGAGCGCCGGCGAGGGAGGTGCCGCGCCGGGCCAATGCCGGTCGGACTACAATTCCCAGCGTGCATCGCGGCGCGCCACGCCCCTTCGACCCGGCGGGCCGCCGCGGTGCGCGCTGGGAGATGTAGTCCTACCCGCTGCCCCCAGCCTGGGAGCGCAGGTGGTTGGCTGAATCACGGAATTAATTAGTGTGGAAATGAACTCCGGGATCATCGAGTCCAACCTGTGTCCCATCACTACCTTGTCACCAGCCCAGAGCACTGAGTGCCATGTCCAGGTGTTCCTTGGACACCTCCAAACCTCCCTGGGCAGCCCCTTCCAATGTCTAAGCACAGAATCACAGAATTGGTCGATGTGGAAGCGACCACAGGAGGTCATCTGGTCCAAACGCTCAGCTCAAGCAGGGTCATCCCAGAGCACAGGGCACAGGATTCCATCCAGACAGTCCTGGAATATCTCCACACCCTTTCTGGTCAACCTGTTCAGTGCTTGGTCACTACACAGGAAAGAAACTCTTCCTCATGTTCAGGTGGAACTCCTTGGGCACCGGTTTTCCCATGAAGAAATTCTTCCTAATGACCAACCTGGCACAGTTTGAGGCCATTCCCTCTCATCCCATCCCTGTTCCCTGGGAGCAGAGCCCAATTCCCCTGGCTGTCCCCTCCTGTCAGGGAGTTGTGCAGAGCCACAAGGTCCCCCCTGAGCCTCCTTTTCTCCAGGCTGAGCCCCTTTCCCAGCTCCCTCAGCCTCTCCTGGTGCTCCAGCCCCTTCCCAGCTCCGTTCTCTTCCCCGGACACGCTCCAGCTCCATGTCTGTACTGAAGTGAGGGACCCATGTGTTGTATGCTTGGATGTGAAGTCCTTCAGAATAGAGGGGTTCATGAAGGAGTGCAGCCAAAATGGCATTTGTAGAGTGAAGGGGGCTCAGGGCCACCCCAGACCCTACCACTCCCCACCCCTGAGTGGCTGCAAGGGAAGCCCATCACACCTCAGTCCGCTCCTTTTGGGGAAAGACTGAGATATTTCATGTTGAGGAGACAACGCATCGGCACTGGGACTGTGCACCACACCTCAGGATTCTGTCTGTGTTCCATGGGGTTTCTGTCCATTGGAAATCACTTTCATCACTTTAACAATCACAGAATGGGAAGGGACCTTAAAGATCACCTTGTAACAACTCTGTGCTATGGGCAGGGACACCTCCCACTATCCCAGGCTGCTCCAAGCCCTGTCCAACCTGGCCTTGGACACTTCCAGGGATCCAGGGGCAGCCACAGCTTCTCTGGGCACCCTGTGCCAGGGCCTGCCCACCCTCACAGGGAACAATTCCTTCCCAATATCCCATCCATCCCTGCCCTCTGGCAGTGGGAAGCCATTCCCTGTGTCCTGTCCCTCCAGCCCTTGTCCCCAGTCTCTCTCCAGCTCTCCTGGAGCCCCTTTAGGCTCTGGAAGGGGCTCTGAGGTCTCCCTGGAGCCTTCACTTCTCCAGGTGAACACCTCCAGAGCTCCAGAGCAGAGGGGCTCCAGCCCTTGGAGCATCTCCATGGCCTCCTCTGCTTTTACTCCAACAACTCCAGGTCTTTGCTGTGCTGAGGATCCCAGAGAACCATCACAAGCCATAATCCAATGTACAGACCATGAGTCCATGTCCTGTCTGGGTCTGGTTTCACAGAGTAAACCCTGGTGGCTCCAGTGTCATTCACTGAGCAAAGGCAGCTCAGTAAAAACCTCAGCAGGAATAATCAGAGACAGCCTGAGCAATATCACAATTTATCCTCACCAGACCCCACAACTGCTCAACCACAGCCACCGACTGCAAAGACCGAGAACGAAACTATAATGCAAAGATGCAAAAAACCCCCAAACCTCATTTAAATGGTCATGGTTGAAAGCCTTTGCAGCTGCTATTTTAGTCCAAAACAAGGATTCTCTCAATGTTGTTTTGAAAGGGCAGAAAAACTCCCTCAAATTCACAATTTGGGTTCCAACATCGAATGAGGTTTTGTGACAGAAATAAATAAATAACACATTTCCAAGTGGGTTCGAGATAAGATTTTGGCAGGTGGCACTTTTTGCCCAGAAGAACTGCACTCAATATTTATCATTTCATGCCTCTCTGACCTGAAGAATATCTTGTCAAAGCAAAGAGAAAACGAATATTAAGTTGGCATTTAAGTCCCACTGAGATTAATGTCCACGCTCCCAAGAGCATCCCAAGCGAGCATGAGGGCTGGGAAGATGTCTTGAAGCAAAAAAAAAAAAAAAATTAAATAACATCTCAGAGCAAGCAGAGCGGTGAAAGCTTGAAGCAAAAACTGAGTTTTTATCTGCAGCAGGGGAAAGCATCGTCTGTGCAGCCCTGGAGCTCCCTGGGAGAGGGGACATCCCACTCTGAGCCCGCACAGTTGGTCCTTGCACTTGTGAACTTGAGGATCCAATTACAGGATGAAACCCGGCTTTGAACTTCTCGTGGTATTTTCCAGCTGGGGCCTCGACAAAACCGCACCAAGGTTTTTTTGTTTTGTTTTTTTTTTCTGAAACCGAGCGCTTTGGCCGTGGAGATAAATTGAATTCCCCGCTTTCCAGCTGAGCACCGCGAGCAGCCAAGCGGAGGGCGGGTGGTTTTTACCTCGGGCTGAGTCACCTGGAATTGGATTTAGAGAAATGGGATGAAAAGCCAGATGTGCTGGGGACAGCAGGTGCCACCCAAAGCCAGCCCTTTCCTCCTGCCCCTCCTCTACTGCACCAAGTTATTATTGGTTTAGGTAAAATTAAACAGCAAATCTTTCAAGGAAGGATGACACTCCAGCTTTTAATTTGTTCCAAAGAGATGCCGCTGCGTTTTAAGTGCAATCACACAGCTCCTGCGAGCTTTGCTCCAGTTTTCTGCTCAATGAAAAAAATGTATTTTAAAATCTGAAAAATCACTCTTTTGGATCACTTTTTTGAATCCTTCACGTCTAATAGCCGAAGAGAAACCAGATTTACACATAATAAATACATTGCTACTTTCTGCAAAGCTCTTCAAAGACAGAGACATCCTTAGAGCCCGAAGACCCATCTCAATTCTGATGCTGTCGATGGGAAGATGCTCAACAAATTCTCACGGCTCTCTGCAAGTCCTGCCTCTTGATTTCTCCTTGATGCTTTCCTGCACTGAATCGCAGCCACGCAGCTCCTCTTGCACTGGCACAGGCTGTAATTCCCCCACTGTGAATTCCTCGACAAGCCCTTTCCCTGGCTCGGGGTTCCACAATCTGTGGGAAGCATCTCCCTGGAGGGGCACAGCTCGGAGGGAGGATATTGTTTCCATTCACAGCCCTGGAACACGCTAATTATGCCGGGAGGAAAGAGAAGGAGGGGCGGCAGCTTTCACTTGGGAGGGACAGGCCGGGCAAAGAGTTCGTGAAACGCCAACTTAACCCCATCTTGTAGGGAATTGTCTGCGGCTCTTTCCCCCCCTTCCTAGTTACTGTAATGAGGGGCTGACTTCCCAGATTAGCTCCGGCTATTTAAATGCTAATTTAATTAACAAAACATCCTTGGGGTGGGGGGGGAGGCGCTGCTCGTCCCTCCCATTCATTTATCGGGTTTCTGAATGCCGCTCTGTTTTTCATCAGGTTGAGGAGCCGCGGTTCTCGCTGCGCCCACCTGGTTGTGGCAGGGCTTGAACGGGGATGGGGAGGAGGGAAAAACACGTCCTCCATCTCATTTTTTTAAAAATAAAGAACTAAATTTGATTATTTTGTTTAGAAATAAGTGATTTCATGTGTCCTGCCCGCGGTGTGCGGTATCACCAAGCTGCCAGGCAAGAAGTTTTTGCTTTTATCTCGATGAAGGTACAAATGTTTCAGCTCTCAGATCGTCCAGAAAGAATTTTATCTCCGGGCAAGCCAGAAAACTTCCGAAGTCCTTTGGGTGCCTGCTCGTCCAAACCACAACGAGCAACAAATCGAGTGGGTTTTAAATCCGCTTTTCCATTCGTTCGGTTGAAAGAGAGGCATCAATTATGGATTTGCCGTGGACCTACTTTGTGCCCATAAATCATTCAGGAGTTGGAAAACCAAACCGAGGGGATCTTACCAGGGTTTAGTCAAACTTCGAAGCGCCCACCACTTTTGCAAAAAGCTCAGCACCTCCGGGACAATCCTGGGATGCATCCAGCAGCTCCTTAGAGCCTGCAGTGATCAGATCCTCAGCAAGCAATACGGGCTGAAGCATTTAAAAAACAAAACCTGTTGCTATTGTGTATTTTTTTCATAGATTTTTGTTTTGTCCAGTCCCTGAGGTAGTAAGTTTTAATCTGAGATGTTGATTTTGTCTCCTGGTTGCTTTTCAACCTGAAGATTCGAATATATAAATGAAGTAGAAATTTGGAGGCACAGGCAAAAACAGAAGACAAGTCATAAATTTATTTCAATTTTAATTGAGAAAGAAAGTGCCAAGGAAAACCAGTATTAAGAACAGGTGAAAAAAAGTGTGGCTAAAGCAAAAAATACATTTTTCCAAACCACTCATGTCAAAATTCTGCTTGTTATAAAATTTTATTTATTTATTTTCCGAGGAATTGCTGAAATTTCTCATGCAACGCGTTGTGCGAATGTGCAGGTTCAGGAGATTCACCTCAATTTTTGCAAAAGCACTTCCTGTGCTTTATTATTTCAATTAGAACTTCGTAAATTTGAAGGATTGTTTCCAAGGCCATTCATAACTCTGAGTTCCACTGATGCTGAGATGGATTTTTAAAGGGGTTTTTGTGTGGCCTCCTGCCCTCACTGGGAGCAGAATCCCCAGATAAAGAAATGAACTCTTGCCGTCTTCTTGCAGCAAAATAAAATGGAATAAAGCCCCAAACAAACTTTTTATGGACATCTCCCACTTTTTAAAAGTCATTCCAAAGCTCAAAGTCCTGGCCATAAATTTTATGGCATTATAGGACGTGGTGTTCATTCTTACATGACCCAGAGGGAATCCCAGGCTCTGAGAAATCCATAAATCCCATCCACGCCCTGTTTATGGAAGGGAAATTCCTTATAGCAGTGGGATTTCCACACAAATTTTACCTTTGGCAGAAACACAGGGCCAGGTGATATCAGCAATTTAGAATGAGGCCCCTAATGAGAATTTTCTCCTCTTGTTGGCTAAAAATTTTCATTATCCTTATCAGCTGCTCACTTTGCTGTTCCAGCTTATGCCAAAGCAACTGGTTTTACCTGTCACGTCGCATTTTATTGGAGTGGTTCTTTCCTCAGACAAAGATTCCACACTGGATTTCAGCTGCGTGAAAATAAAATAGATTTTCTGTCTTGGGAGGAAACGGAGAATCTCTAGAGAGCTCGAAAAATGCAAAATTTAGAAAGAGAGCGGGTTTAGCTGTTGCAAGGTGAGTTTGTTATCTAGAAAAGCAAACCCCCCCCAACACGAGGCAGTCCCTGATAGTCTGAGGAATGCACATTGAGGGAGTTGTGTAATGTTTGCTGCCTTTATCTCCTCGAAATTCTGAGATACGGGAGCGGTGAGACCTGAACTGCCTTGACTTCAAAGGCTGGAATGTGCTACAGCTTCTTCTGCTGAATCACGTTCTTGCCCACATGGCCTTAAACAGCCACATTTTTGGGCTCTTCCACCCATCCCCACTTTCTCTCTTCATCACTTTCCCTCAGCCACCAGATCTAAACCCAGATCTCAGTTTCCCAGCTGCATTGACACTAATAATAATAATTTTAAAAAATTGATTTAATGCGTTTTGCAAATAGCACCACAGGCCAAAAGTGCCAGCTCCAGATCTCCCTGGATTTAATGAGCTGGTGATCTGATGTTGAAGCCTGGGAAATTGTGATAAAAGGAGATGATGCTGTCAGCAGTGGGACGCGCAGGATTTATTGATGAAATAGGATTTTATCAGCCGCCGACAATTCCTTTCGGACTCCGCAGGCAAGAGTGACACCCGGTGGCTGCGGAGCAAAATAAAATCAGCTCTGATCGCGATGTTCCCTTGTTCTCTCCTCGTTTGCTGCTTTTTTCTCCTGCTGATTTTAAAGGAAGAGCTGGCACGGGGATGAACCTCAACCGCCTGTAGGATGAACATCCATTACCTGCTGGCACAGATTCCCTGGGATTTGGATTCCTTAGGATTTGGGTTCCCTGGGATCTGGATTTCTTAGGATTTGGATTCCTTGGGAGTTGGATTCCCTTGGATCTGAGTTCCTTGGGATCTGAATTGGCTGGGATGGATTCCTTGGGGTCTGGGTTCCCTGGGATCTGGATTCCTTGGGATCTGGGTTCCCTGGGATCTGGATTCCTCAGGATCTGGATTCCTTGGGATCTGGATTCCTCAGGATCTGGGTTCCTTGGGATCTGGATTCCCTGGGATTTGGATTCCCTGGAATCTGGGTTCCTTGGGATCTGGATTCTCAGGGCTATGGATTCCTTGGGATATGGATTCCCTGGGGTCTGGATTCCCTGGGATCTGGGGTGCTTGGGATCTGGATTCCCTGGGATCTGGGTCCTCTGGGATCTGAGTTCCTTGGGATCTAGATTCCTGGGGATCTGGATTCTCTGGGATTTGGATTCCCTTGGATCTGAGTTCCTTGGGATCTGGATTGGCTGGGATCTGGTTTCCTTGGGATCTGGGTTCCCTGGGGTCTGGATTCCCTGGGATCTGGGGTGCTTGGGATCTGGATTTTCTGGGATCTGGATTCTCTGGGATATGAATTCCCTGGGATCTGGATTCCTTGGGATCTGGGTTCTCTGGGATTTGGATTCCCTGGGATCTGGATTCCTTAGGATCTGGGTTCCCTGGGACCAGCTCCTTTGTGGGGAATGGGAGAGCAAAGGGATGCTGCCCCCCCTTCCCGTGGCTCCCCAAGCACTGCAGCCAAGCAGGGAGGCACAGATGGGGCCCTGGCACCTTGAATTTGGGCAGAGGATTTCCACTGATCCTTCCCAAGTTTTGTCCCGGCTTGTGGTCACCAGGATGTGAGATAGGATTTATTTTAACTGTGTTTCATTTAAAATAACAAGATTAGCAATTATCAGAGAGACGTGGATACCTGGGAGCTCCTTTTTGCTTTGTGCCAGCTCAATATTGTTTATTATACACAAAAAATTGTGGGATAAAAGGAATGAAACAGCATTTTTTTTCACTACTACTGTGGATGTAACCTGAACACCTTCACTAAGTGGTTATTGAAGGGCACTGTGAATGGTGAAATATCACAAGGAGAGTGTTAAAAAAAGGGATAAATCAGTATCTTGAGTGGAAAAAGGGCTTTATTTAAACTTTAATTTGCAATTGCTAAACACGAAAATGGAAACGTCCAGGTAATTACATCACTCACTGAGCTGTGGCTTTAATTAATGCCAAGCATTGGCAGAGCCCTGCTCAGAGCTGGTGTCAGAGGCTCCCCTGGAAACTGGAAATGTGCCCATGGAACAAATCCATGGTTTGGCTCCTAAATCCAAGTCCCTGAGGTGTTTCTGTGTGGGAGAGCTGTGATATTCCATGTTCCTTAAGGCATCCATCCACATCTCCATGTGCAGAGAGAGGCAGCTCAGGCTGAGATTTTAACATTCCACTTTGATTTACTGGGAAAATAAAGCCCAGCTCTGATATTTGGACCTTGCTGCTGGCTCTGCTTCCAATTCTCTGCTTCCCTGGTTGCTGCTGGATTTAGGAGCTGGGTGAGGCTGTTTCTGATTGAAAATGTGGAAATAGGAGAGGGTTGTTGGAGAGACAGATCTTGGTGCTCTGGTCCCTCACTCACGGCTGGCTGCAAAATGAGGAAAATGCAGAAATATTTTCTGTCAAGCTGTGGGAATATCTGAGCGGAAATGATGAAGTTCTCTCTTGAATGGAGTAGAAAGGAGCATCATTTTTGTGTCACTAAGTTTTTAGGGTTTTCAAAATGACAAAGAACCACGTGATTATGAGCATCACATGTCCCCAAGTGCCACATCCACATGGCCTTAAACCCTCTCAGGGATGGGGACTCCAGCACTGCCCTGGGCAGCTGTGCCAGGAAGAAATTGTTCCGAATATCCAATCTAAAACTCCTCTGGTGCTACTTGAGGCTGTTCCCTCTCATCCTGTCCCTTGTTCCCTGTCAGGGAGTTGTGCAGAGCCACAGGGTCCCCCCTGAGCCTCCTTTTCTCCAGGCTGAGCCCCTTTCCCAGCTTCCTCAGCCTCTCCTGGGGCTCCAGCCCCTTCCCCAGCTCTGTTCCCTTCCCTGGACACAGTCAAACATCCAAACCTCCTTCTTCCATTGTCACACAGCTTCACAGCTTCAACAAAACTCTCAACATTCAGCAAATATCAGATCAAAACCACTGCATCTGGGGAAAGTGGTTCCAGAATGAAAACATCCCCCAGGTCCTTCTGTGCCAGGCTGCCCTTTGGCTTTTCCTTCTTTCCCATTCCCTTCTCCACCTCCATCTCTATTTTCCCTTCACCAAGCATTGGCACTGGTGAAGATGTAGCAAAGTGGGAGTTTTGCAGAACCTTTAGCTCAGAAATCCTCAGCCTCAGTAGGAAACCTCAGCTCTCTTGAGTTTCTCCGTTCCTTCCTCTCCTACAGGATCAGAAAATAACGAAAAGCCAAATGAAGGCATCAAAATGTGCAGCATCAGGAAGACTCAGCCAAGCTGACAAGCCCAAGGGCTGATCCAGATGTTGTGTTTGGGGCCTGCCATGGAAATGATGTGCTCAGGGCTTTGCCAGATACAGCCAAACTTCCCTGCCTCCAGTTATCCCAGGGATCTTGTGTAGCATCAAAGATTTCACTGAATGTCAAATAATGAAAAAAAAAATGAGGGAAAGCTGTGTTGCTCACCAAGGGTCAGTGAGATGTTTTCCCCCCGACTTCCATGGGAGACCTTTTACTTCCAGCTTTTATTTCCAGCTTTTTATCCCTTTCTTGGCCAGTTTTTGACCCCTCTGCTGTGTAGGAAGGGGCCACCCCTTCCTCTTCCAACCCAAAACTCATCTGAGTTCGTGGGTGATGCTGTGCACGTCCCTCAGGGCAGTGCCTGCATTAAAACAGGCACCCAGAAGTGGAATATTCACATGAATTAGTTAAACAAATCACCCTGCAAAAGGAGCTCACTTTCATTCACAGCAGAACCAGAAATACTGGAGGGGTGGATTTGGGACTGGCCAGGGCATGCCCAGGTTTATTCCAGATCAGAATTTGTATTTAATGATATATCCCAGGAGCCAGGAGGGACCACTGAGGTCTCTGACCCCCCTGCTCTACAGAAATACTGAATTTGCACCCTAATTATTTCCCTAAATCTTCAATTCTTTCCATACCCAGAGCTGCTGGTGCTTTATTTTGTTTTGGTTTCAATCCCAGCCTTCAGATCATTCTCTCTTCGTGTTCTAAATTCGATTTTAAATAGATGAGATTGTTTGCTTCCCACTCCCTATTTTCTACAGAGATGCTCTGAGGTTTGCTGAAGGCTTGGATAGGAACAGGAAGGCACCTTCCTCTCCTACTTCAGCTCCTAAAATACAGGATCCAATCACAGAAAGGGCTGGAAAGGGCTGGAAAAGTCTGGAAAGGGCTGGAAAGGGCTGCTCAGGGAAGTGGTGGAGTCACCTTCACTGGGTTTGTTCCAAAAATGTGTGGATGTGGCCTTTGAGGATGAGGTTTAAGGGTGCTGGGCCAGGTTGATGATATTTTTCAGCCTTAAAGGTTCCATGGTTCTGTGACATTTGTCATCTCCCCTGTCTTTGCAGTGGGAAAAAGAAGGAAAAAAGGAACCTGGAAGACAATTTTGCTTTTCTAGAATAAGCAGCAAAGATCCATGGGATAAATCAGCTTTTTGCTGGTGCTGGTCTCTCTCTGGGGGACAGGGAGGCTCAGAGAGCCTTAATTTAAAATTTGGTAAAAGGAAATTCCTCTCACTCCAAACAACCTTTTCCATGTTTTAGGCTGCAGATCTGCAATGATCCTCGTTGCTGCCTTTCCAATCCTCCCAGGAATCGGTGGAGCTGCTTTTCTCCAGCACCAGGGTGGTTATCAGGGAGATGTGAAGCTCTGGGAACAGGCTGATCCAGCTGCTCAGGGATGCTCTGTGCCCTTCCTGCTGTATTCCACAGGAACCTGGCACTTCACAAAGTCATCCTGGCCCTTCTTCATGGCTTCCCTCTGCCAGAGGGCAGGGATGGATAGGATATTGGGAAGGAATTCTTGGCACTGTGAGGGTGGGGAGGGGCTGGGATTGAATTCCCAGAGAAGCTGTGGCTGCCCCTGGATCCCTGGGAGTGTCCAAGGCCAGGCTGGAGCACCCTGGGACAGTGGAAAGCGTCAGGATTGGACCGAGATGAGCTTTAATTTCCCTTCCAACCCCAACCATTCCACCATCCCGATGCTTTTCCAGGCACTGATGTTCTCAGGCAGAAGGGGGAGCCCACACATTATTTTTTGTGTGTTTGTGATCCTCTCAGAGCAGTGACCAACCCACGGGAGCAGGAGGGATTTTGGAACACTCGGAGCTCCTGCTTGGCTGGAGTTACAGCCACACACAACCAGGGGAAGGCAGGGCTTGACTGCTCTTATTTCTCCCTTTGCCACAACGAGAAACCGAGGAAGATTTGAATTCTAAACAGCTTTATCTCGTGTCATCACATCAATTCGAACGCCAGCAAGCGGAATTTAATTAAGAGCTCGTTAAACAAACGAAAATACAGAGGCAAAGCGGAGCCTTTAGAAACGGAGCAAGTCATTGCCGCGTGACATTTATTTTGTTGCTGATTTCCTTCCACACCCACTGGGAAACCAAAGAAGTCATGTGCACGGTGCTGCCGCGGTTATTTGTGCAGAAACAGTGTGTCAGATGCTTCCCAAGGATGCACGGGGATGTTAAAGCATTAAACAAGCTCTGGGCTTTTGTTGGGAACTCCTCTCTGGATGAGCAGCTGAATGAAAGCACTGGGGAGGCTTTTTCAGCCCTGCCCAAAGCCCCTTCAAATCTTTGCTCAGCACAGAAATGTTTTTAGTCACAGATCCTTCTTCAGCCTCTACCCAGCGTTTTGATCCATGCCTGTGCATCCAGGGAAACCTGGGGGTTCATTGGAGCTCTGAGAACCCCCACAGTTCATCCCCCTGGGAGGGGTTTCTTGTTCCTTTTCTCCAATAAAAGAGTTGCTCTTTCTGAGGAGTTTGAAAGCGAGGAGGTTCTTTTGACTCGTGGTTTTAACACCATCTCTGCTGTTCTTTACAGAATTCCAGAGTCATTTAGGTTGGAAAAGACCTCCAAGACCATCAGCCTGTGACCAATCCCCACCCTATCACCAGCTCAGAGCTCTGAGTGCCACATCCAGGAGTTCTTTGGGCACCTCCAGGGATGGGGGCTCCAAACCTGGGCAGTTCCAATGCCTGGCCACCCTTTCCATGAAGAAATTTTTCCTGAAAATAAATTCTTCCTGGAAGGAGGAATTATTGGCACTACCCACGTGCTGGATCTGTGTCAGAAATTTGGTTCCCAAAAAGAAATTTGAGACTGGGAAAATTATGTGCAGGTTTGGGGGGTTAAAAGGAATCTGAGACTGAAGTGGGACTTGGAGTTGAAAATCTCAGCTAAAGGTTGGTAGGAGATCCTTTAAAACTAAGAAGTGAGAATTTGGAGAATATGGAATATAATCAGCCCAAGAATAGAAATTCAATTCTTATGCTGAGGGATAAATGAACTTTTACTTGAAACTAAAGTGGAAACTTGGCCAAGAAAAACATCCCATTGAACAGGGGCAAATTTCAGCCCACGTGGGGGAGAAATCCTTCCCAGTGTTGGTGCTTCTGCACCTGATGTAAACTCAGAAAGATAAAGTGGAAATCATCTCAGGAAATGGTGTTTCCATCCAAAGGATGAAAATCTGTCTGTTGCACCGATGGAGATGATGTTCACAAAGCAGGAATTCAGAGAGATGTGAAGTAAAAAAAAATAAAATAAATAAATGAAGAGCAGCCCTAGATGGAATTGTAGAAATAGCAAAGGTAAGGCAAAACTTTGAAAAGAAAAATGCCTCAAATAAAAATTTAGGACAGAAAGCTTTAGTAGAGAGGAGCTCCACTAAACAGCAAGACTTTAGTCCTAAGGAAAAAAAAATATTCCTGTGGTGGTTTGATGGAAAGGAAAACAAATTTTTTTCATAAGAATTAATGTAATAGAGCAATTGAAATGCACAGGGACTTTATCCTGCAGCTTAAAATCATTCCCAGCCAAACCCCATCCCTGAGCAGAAGCACAAGGTGGTAGAGGTGGTGTGATAATTAAATAATATAATATTGAATTACTGAAAGTGGGACAGTTTTTGCAGTTGTGCTCCGAACAACAGTGTCTTCATTGATATTTTAATGCAAATAAATAACGTATCAGGAAAAAAATGGCATTCATCAAAATAATTTGGTGGCAGGAGGGTGAGGGACAGAAGAACAGGGTATCAAATGATTGCCAGGGAAACCTGCAAAACACTGGGAGTGATGGAGAGAAGGGAATTCCTGTGCTCTTCAAGGGCTTCCTCCTTCCAGGAGAAATCTGAGAAATTGTGACAGAAAAAAAAAAACAGAAACAGAAGAGAAAAGCTTTATGTGTAAAGTTAAATATATTTTAAGAAATCTGTAGACTGAAGTGGCATGAATTTATTTGCTTATGATGTTCAAAAAATGCATGTTAACTCTGGATTAGAAACACAAATGCTGGGCATTCACATTGAATTTAAAAAAATTACTCTGAGGGGACTGCATGGTTTAAAGCCTTTGCAGCCTCTTAATGCAGATATTGTGTTAAAATTCAGATTAAAAGGGCAGCATCCTTAGGGAAGCTGCTCCTCATCCAGCAAGGAGTTCTTTATGTCCAAGGAATGGATATCCTGGAGGAGCTGGAGGCCATCCAGCCTGGAATTCTGTCTCCAGGAGTGGGGATAGGGAACAGCAGAGGAACAAGGGGCATGGATCTGACCCTGCTTCCCAGCCTGGAGATGTGACTCCCATGTACAAACTCCAGTGGGCTGGGAGAGAGACACTTTCTACATGGAGGAAAAAGGTAGAAAATTTTCAGTGCTCAAAAACTGGAAAAACCCAGGTTGGGGAGGCCTTGGAGGAGCAGGCAGCATCCGTGGCTGAGCATTTCCCTGGGCATGGAGAAATTCCTGTTTTCAACTGTTCAGGCTGTCTGGAAAGTTTTCCCTGCCTGTTTCCTTGAAGGTTCCAGCAGCAGACAACTCTATGGGGATAACTTTAGGAAATTCAGGTTTGTGTTGGCAAAACTGTAATCCAGCCCAGCAAAGCTGTACAGACTGGGGGTGATTTTTGGAGATTCCCTCTGTCCAGGTGCTGCTCTGCACTGGAGCTGCCAGCTCTCCTTCCCATCCACAACTCCCCAGCAGGAGCTGCATTTCCCTGGCGTGTCCCAGGACCTCATTTTTTGGCTGACCTTGGACTGCACCCTCTGTGTCCCAAAGCTGCTGTGTTTGGGACCTGTTGGGCTTGGGCTGCTGGGGTCAAACACCATCCCTGGCAGTGCTGAAAAGGCGTGGATTTGGCACTTGGGGATGTTTTTTAGTGATGAGCAGGGCAGTGCTGAGGGAACAGTTGGGTTTGGTGATCTTAGAGGGTTCTTCCAGCCTTAAGGATTCTGTGATTCCATCATCAGTGTCAGGAACCTTTTGGGGAGCAAGGGCTCGGATGCTCTGGGGGAATTCCAAGTGCTGCTCCACAAACACCAGCAGCAGTGGCCCTTCCATTCTCCCTGCTCCAGTGCTGAGGAGTTGCTAAGCAACCTCCAATCCATCCCTGGAGCAACCAGCAGCACCAGGACACCACGGCCTGGGTACCATTTTGTCCTGCAGCAATGATTCCACCTGGGAAAACCTCATCCTTCCCTTCCCGGCCAAGAGCAAGCTCAGCTTTGCAGAAACAAACAGCTGGGAGCTGGCCAGAGCTGGGAAGAATCTAGGAAGAATCTCAGCTTTGGCTCACAGGGAGGGATTTAGGGTGGTGTGGATTTCTGTCAGCAGAATGGAGCAAAGTGGGCCATTTGTAGGTCCAGCCCTGGCCCCCTTTGTGGGATCACAGAGTCGTGGAATGGTTGAGGTTTTGAGGTTGGAAGGAGCCTTTAAAGCTCATCTGGTCCAACCCCCTGCAGTGGACAGGGACGTCTTCAAAGAGATCAGGTTGCTCCAAGTCCCATCCAATCTGGCCTTGATGTTTACAGGGATGGGGATTTACTCTGGGAAACCTCTATCAGTGCCTCACCACCCTCACCATTAAAAACTCCTTCCTTAGATTTAGTCTAAATCAACCCTTTTTTACTTTAAACCCATCACCCCTCGTCCTGTAGCAACAAACCCTAATAAAAAGTTTGTCCCCATTTTCCTTAAAAGCCACGGGAAGTGATGGGAAAGGTCAGGGTGGGAGCTGGACAGGGGAGGACCTTGCTTGGATCCCCAAAATCCCTCCAGGGGCAGAGAGACCTCAGGAATGACCGAGGTGTTGGGTATGTCCATCCCACACCTGTGCAGCTTCAGCATCCTAAACGTGGCTCACCTGGCAGCTCTTCATTACTGAGACCCCATAAAAAGTAAAAAGTTTTGGCTGCAGGGATGCAGTCACGGGTATTTATGGCAGCTTTTCTTTAAAACCAGCAAAATGTCGCTGTGTTTCTCGGATGGGAAAATATTCGGGATTTTTTTTCCCTCTTGTACTGCCCCTTTCCAGCTCTGCAGCCCCTCGGCGCTGTTGGAAGGGCACTGCTTTCCACAGGGATTTGCAGGAATATTTAACATGCGGATGAATCGCTCGGAGCCAGCATTTTGGGAAAGCCATACAGGCATTTTTGGTGTGGTTTCCTTCGTGCATCGCCCGCATCCATCCTTCCCCAAATCTCCGCGCAGAGTTTCGAGTTGCTCCTCCTCCCCAAAGGCTGCGGGGATTTTCCGAGTCCCTCTGGCGGTGCCGAGCCCCCCTCTAGCGGCTGCTGCTCTGGAATGTTGGAATGCTGATTGAGGGATGCTCTGCACGTCCAGGAATGGCCAGCGCTACCAAAATCCAATCCCTTGCCAGGGGCCGGGGGTTCCTGCGGGATGGGGAGCCGGACCCACATCGCACCCCCGGCTTGTGCCGTGCCCTGGCTGGGGTCTGGCCACGGTTCCTGCAGCTCCTCGATGGGGATGAGCTGTTTGCGATGCAGGATTTGCCGTCCCGACCCGCAGGGAGGGGTGGGAATGGGCAGAGCTGTGTCAGGCTCCCCGTCTGGGACTTCACCTGCTCAAGGGCGCTTCTCCCTCCCGGGGCTTTTGCGCTGCCAAGAGTTCGGATTTATCCAGACCAGACATGCCAGGGGAAAAGCTGGCTTTATTTAAAATCTCATTAGGGCCCCTCTGCGTTTCATCATCCTGCGGACCGCTCTCTGCTGCTGCAGCATCGCTCCGCTCCGGGCGGCAGCAGCAATTGCAGGGGAAGCCTCCGCGCCTGGTGGGAAGGGAAAAGCGCTGCAGGACTGCCCCCAACATCTCCAATTCTCCATCCCCGCGGAGCTCAGCCCGCAGGAATGACCCTGCAGCCCCACTCGGGGTTAAATCAGCAAAGCTGGCAGCAGAAGTGGGGGTTTCTGGCCAGCTGGGGGATGTTGTGCAGGTGTTGGGAGAATGGGGATGCAGGGGAGGATTTCCTCCTGCTCGGGGACCACCAGAGCAGCACATCTGAGCATCCTCAGAGTGAATATCCAGAGGTGTGTGAGGCACTGCTCATCTCAGAGAGCCACAGATCCAGGCCTGTCAAAGCTTTGAAAAAATTTCGAAACTCCAGGGTGATTATTTCAATGTAAACATCACTAAATCTGCTGTTGAAGGCGTTAACAAAACCCATCCAGACTGAATGGAGCAATCAGTCTTGATATCTATCCCCAAAACTCTTCTCCTGACAAGCATTGCATGCCAAGAATGATTTCTGACTGATGAAAACTCAGGTTGTCGCTGTCTTTCATGATCCTGGATCTTCCCTGGGTTATCTTGGTTCCAATCTCAGGCTCAGGGCTGTTCCCTTGGCCAATTAAAGGACAACCGTTTGTAATTACTGACCAAATTTTTCAGCACTCGTGGAGCTGTTTTGCATTTCATTCAACTTGAGTATTAAAGGAAACTGGAGCCACGAGGACCTGGAGCCCAGAAACTCCCTGTGCTCTGGGGCTGATCCCTCAGGGAGTTTGGGGTGTGATACAAAACATTCAGATTAAATATGGGAACATCTATTTCAGCACATTCACCACCTTCCAGCTCAGTTATTTCCCTCCATCACAGCCAGGAATTTATAGGAAGCAGACCTGGGCAGTAATCAGGATAATTTCAACTGGGATCTCAACTGGATTTCCAACTTTCAGCTGGGATTTCCAAGCAGTGCTGTAGGGGAGCAGGAGATCCTGCTCAGATGGAGCAGGAGATGCCACTTCAAAGTGACAATCCCAACCCCCTTGTCCCTTTTGAAGGTGACTGGGGACAAAATGGGTGGAGAAGAGCTCCTTTTATGCCATGTGAGATATTTATATAGCTGAAGGCTGCTGGTCACTGGGAAGCTGCCCAAGACTTTAATGGTTTAATTGCTGTTTCCTGTACGTTCCCCTCTCTGTTGTTCATCACAGATGACAATTGTGGTTTCATGGCCACTGGGTCTCCCTGGGAGCCTCATCTCCTTGTGCTGTTACTGCTCCTGGATATCTCTGGGTATGTCCTTGAAGTCTCCCCCCCAGCCAATTAAAATCATCCATAAAAACCTTATTTTCTAGTGGGAACTCCTGCAGGATGATGCTGGTCCCTTTTTTATCCTGAGGTATTGAGGAAGGGGTGGGACAGAGATCTGGCCATCCTCGAAATAACCCATAAAACTGGCCAGGATGGACAGGATGCACGACAAAAACCACGGGTGGGCTGGAAAACAAGCACATTTTGGGTACTCTGGGACTCTCTGGTGGTGCC
The DNA here is from genome assembly GCA_013400955.1 of Drymodes brunneopygia. NCBI lineage: Eukaryota > Metazoa > Chordata > Aves > Passeriformes > Petroicidae > Drymodes > Drymodes brunneopygia. The sequence continues at coordinate 139,852 of VZTZ01006163.1, forward strand.
ACAGAGCTGCATTAGGGCACAATTAGATCTCCTCAGCCCTGCAGATAAATACACCATTTGCTCCACCCTGATATTGATCCTGAAATGAAACCATGCCGCCCTCCACTCCCACTGCCATTATCTCCAACCCCAAACTCCCAGAAAACCCAGCAAGAAACCCCCGGATCACAAAATTGCTTCCAATCTCTTGATTGTATTTTTAGTGCTCTTTCTAATGTACTTTGGATTTGCCTTCTGGTTTTTATTTTTTTTTTTTTTTAGCTGCTCGAGTAAACTCAGCTCACCCCTCAAAGCTTTAGGATGCTGAGGTTTTTAAGAACTGGTTTTAAGAACTGGGATGAGGTTTTTAAGAACTCAGCTCACCCCTCAAAGCTTTAGGATGCTGAGGTTTTTAAGAACTGGTTTTAAGAACTGGGATGAGGTTTTTAAGAACTCAGCTCACCCCTCAAAGCTTTAGGATGCTGAGGTTTTTAAGAACTGGGTTTTGCCTCTAGGGCCCAAGGCTTTAGGGAAAACAACATATAAGTGTGGATATGTATCCCTACAGATATTTATACCTCCATAAAATGGTAAAATCACATGAGAATCTCTTTGAGAGGGTGACAAATCACCTACACCAACACACCAGGGGCTGAGGTGAGAGGGCAGAGCTTGGCTGGGCTCAGTTGAGCTGATCCCTTGTGGGTTTCACACACAAAACCCCTTCCTATGTCTGGGAACACTGGGATACTCCCTGAATTTGGACTGGGCTGCAGCCAAGGACTGGATGCTTGCTTTAAGTCACAGAGGTTTTTTCTCTGCCACGCTTTAAAAGCTGATCCGGAGCTCAAGTCGTGCCAGGATGAGTTTTATCAGTGATAGGAGGGAGAACCTGACAAAGAGGGTTATAAATCTTTCAGGACATTAAAAAAATAGAATTAAAAAATGGAGGTCTCTTCTCCCCTGGGCATTTTAACAAAGGGGGTTGCCCTGGGATTGAGTCAGTGCCCCTTACATTCTCTGGTTAATTCAATTCCTGGCACTTTCTCCTCCAAAGCTGCCACTGGCCCTCAGGAAATGTGCTGGGAAAAGCTGCTGGGAAAATGTGTTTGTGTGTGGGGCTGCTGCCACCTCTGCCATGGTCTTTGGGGAAAGGTCAGGGCATCAGGACCAGGTAATCCCAGCCCAGGGAGCCTCTCCCCTGCCGTGGCATCACAGGAAGGATCTGAGCCCTCATATTTAATGCATGAGGAGCACCGGGAGGATCTTTTTATAGCTGGTGTTCTCAGACTTCATTTTGGTTTAATTGCTGGGGAATAAGGGGTTTGAAATTTGGGGGTTGGGTCCCCGGGTTGGCAGGAGAGGTCTGTGGGATCAAAATCTGGAGTTGGAGTTTTGCTGGAGCCAATTCCTCATCCTGAGGACCAGGGATCAGTGGGGGGGGGATCATAAAATCATGGAATGGTTTGGGTTGGAAGAGACCTTTAAAGGTCACCCAGTGCAGCCCCCTGTGAGGAGCAGGGACATCTTCAGCCAGAGGATTCCTGGTCTGGAATAGGCTGGAACCAGGCAGGGAATGATGATGGAATGGTGGATCCAAGCTCCTTTTCCAGCTGAGTGCAGCTCCAGCTTCCCCTTCCCTGAAAGTAAAGAAAATATTTTGGATTAAAGCCAGATTTTGAGCCGTCAGGTTTTGTTGCAGAAGAATGGGAACCTGGAGATCCGGAGTGTGCACTCTGTTTGGCCAGTGATGTGCTGGAAGTTTTCCCTCTGTTAAATCCATGTGTAATCCTCCTTGTACCTTGCTGGATTTGGCCACCAGCTTGGAGTTCTCCTTGTACCATCCTTCAGTGGGTTCAAAACTGACAATTTTCCCTCTTTGCCCTTTCTCTGCTGATTTTGGCCTTGCTGATTTTGAAGTGAAATCCTCGAATCCCGTACAGTGCTCCTGGATTTTCACCCCTGGCCCGTGGATGGTTGCAGGGCAGCTCTTATCATACAGAGATTTTTCACACCACACAAACGAGGCAAGAAAGAAAGAGATGGGAATTGGGGGTTAATTTTAAGGTTAATTCATTTCAGGTGTCCCCTCTCTTTTCCATTGGCTGCCAGTGAAGGCAGTGGCACAGAAAGAGCCTTTGGGATTTTAATCCTCATTTCCAGGTTGACTGGACTCATGAACTGATGTTAGGGGGGAACAAGACCTTTGGATCTCCTTTGGCACAGCTCCAGCTGGTCCTCAGCTATTATTTTAAAGCAATTTAGTGTTTTTTTCCAAGAATGGTGGGAAATACTGGGCTCTAACCCAGCCCTTTGTCCCAAGGCAGGATCAAGTGTTTTCTCCTGCCATTCCTGTCACTCATTTCTCTAATTTGGTATTCAAACCTCCCAGAAGCAGGGACTCCATCCTGGCTGCAGGTAATCCCTCCCACACTAAACTGATCTCACAAGGAGAACCTCCCCTGGGAGCAGGAAGGACTCCCAGTATCAACAGAATCAAGCAATATTTATTTTACTGGCTGCATCAAGTCACTGACCCTGGTTTTGTCTGGGCTGTTGGGATCATTAACTCTGGGCTAACGAGGGCAGCCTTAAGAGGATGCTGCACTGGGGGAGTGATAAGGAGAGAGGATGGAGAGGTAAATCCAGATCTGGAGTTAATCACAGCTGTAGGGCCCTTTCCCACTGCGAATCACATCCCATCCCCATCACCCCACGTGAAGCAACCCCGGGCATTTCCCTTCTGTCCAGGAAAATCTGACCAGAGAAATTCCTCACTGAGCACAGCAGAGCTCAGAGCGGAGAGGGAAAGGAGAAGAAAACACAATATAATGGGCCACAATATGGTGCTACCTATAAATATTTCACCAGGAAAGGTACGCCACTGGTATTTCGAACAAATCCCCAGCCGCAGTTTTAATAAAGTGCCTTTAGCTGCCACTCTGCCGTGTTTAAATCTAATTCCAGTTGTCAGTCAAATGGCTGCGTGTTATTAACCTGTGGGCATAATTGCCTATTCCAAGTCTGCAGCTCTAAGAGGCTTTATGTATGATTGTAATAAATGAAATAACTTTTATGGTTCCGACTCCTCGCCGAACGCGCTGACATTGGGAATCACACGTGCACACGCATCGCTTTTGTCTCTCCCTGGATGAGATGTTCTCTGCTGCGGAGGAAGGCCTGGGTGAGCAGGGAAATGACTGAGCTTTGCATGAGCTCATCCCTACAGCTGGTGCCACACGGAAACACTTGGTCTGAAAAGGCAAAATCTCCATGAAAATAAGCGAACACTCACAGAATTGCCACCGTGCGCATCGACAGCAGAGAAATCCTCGTGCGCTGCCGCGGCCGAAGGGATTTGTATCAGATTTTAGTCCCCAACCTCTCCCCTCTCCCCCACCACGTCGTGTTTTGTGCCTGTAGGAGGAACTGATGCTTCAGGAGCCATTGGTTTGCTGGTTTATTTTTCATTTCTCACCACTGGGGCAAGGGGAACGTGAAATTCAAAAGGCAGAGGCAGCATTTTCCAGCCTTTTTGTGCTGCCAAAAAACCCCAGCAGAAGTGAAGGGTGCCTGAGCACCAAAGGATGTAGGTGCTGTGGGTAACAGGTGCCTAAAAGTATCATCTCAGCCTCTCTTGAATGACTTTAAAAGAGGTGATGGCCCCCCAAGCAGTAATTTATTGTTCAGCCTGGAGAAGAGAAGGCTCCAGGGAGACCTCAGAGCCCCTACCAGAGCCTAAAGGGGCTCCAGGAGAGCTGGAGAGGGACTGGGGACAAGGGATGGAGGGACAGGACACAGGGAATGGCTTCCCACTGCCAGAGGGCAGGGATGGATGGGATATTGGGAAGGAATTGTTCCCTGTGAGGGTGGTGAGGTCCTGGCACAGGGTGCCCAGAGAAGCTGTGGCTGCCCCTGGATCCCTGGAAGTGTCCAAGGCCAGGCTGGACAGGGCTTGGAGCAACCTGGGACAGTGGAAGGTGTCCCTGCCCATGGCAGGGGGTTGGAATGGGATGAGCTTCCAGATCTTTTCCAGCCCAAACCATCCTGTGATTTTTTGAGTTTGTGAATCCATCCAACCTTGTTGAGGAGCTCAGGATCTGCTCCTCTAACTGCAGCGCAGCCATGGGAATCTCTCTTCTTTCCTCATCCTCTGGAATATTGGATCTTGCCCTTCAGAGCAGCCCCATTCCCACCTCAGGACTCAGCCCTGGCTCCCTTTCCTGATGTGTTTTTTTTTGGCTTTGCAGAGCAAAGCAGGCAGGAATCACTCCAGGCACTGGGATAGCACAGCAGCATCCCCACCCCGTGACCACAGCACCACTGGGGGCCGTGAGCACACACACACAGCTGTGCAACTGCCATGGAAACATTGGCCTGGCATTCCCAGCCACGCAGAGAGTGCTGGACCCACCTTCCAGCTCCAGGCTGAGATGTGAATCCCCTTTCTCCCAGCTCTGCACCAGGCAAAGCTCACTGGCCTTGCTCCTTTGGATTCTCCCGGTCACCCCGCAGTGCTGATCCGCTGGGGCCTTTCAGCACAGCTCCTGTTGGGAATTAATCTAAAGGCTGCTCCACTCTGGGCATTTTGGGTGCTGGGAGGAACATGTTTTGAGGGGATGCTTTGAGATGTCTCAAGACAGGGTGGCCTGTGGAAGAATGGATGAAGCGTCATCCCCGCTCCTCAGGGCGCCGCCTTCAGCCTCCCTGTTTGACCCCTTAATTTCCAGCGGTGATGTCACTGAAATCCCTGCTCGTGGTCGTGCTGCCGGGCTAAATTTAGAGTGTTTGAGATGATTTGTGACTCTGTTGCTGGGGGGAGGCGGGGCAGGGCGGGGGGG
>VZTZ01006164.1:0-67267 GCA_013400955.1 Drymodes brunneopygia
CTCCGCCGCGGACCCGCGGCCCGCCCGGGGCGCCACGAGCGCCGTCGTTTCATTGAAAATAAATAAATAACAACAATTAACCCCCCGCAGGGGCAGGGCCGGGCCGGGGGCGCGGGGCGGCGCGGCCGCGCTGCACAAACCGAAAGCGAAAAACCTCGGGCGGGGGGCCCTGGCTGCAGCCCCTCCCGGCCCCGCCGGACCCCCTCTCGCTCTGGGGCCGATCAGACCCCACTGGGCCCGCTCGGGGCTCTGGGTCGGGGCAGCACCGCTGCTGAGCTCCGGTCCAGCACACGCGGAATTACCTAACGACACCTAATTGGTGTATTGGTTATACCCCTAATTAACGCTTATGCCGCTAAATTCGCCTTAGTGGAGAGGCAGCCAGATGGGAGCAGTAGAAAGAGGTTTTTTTATTTTTTAATATAAGCAAATTAGATCTCTGTAGGCAAATATCAGAGGCCCCTCGTTTTACTGCCTTTAGGCGTGAATAAAATTTAGGAGCTGAGAGAGAATAGTAATCGGTAAATATCTTCTAATTTATTTGTTATAACCATAATTGCTTTTTGTCCAAGCGTAATTTTCTCTCACGTACAAAATCTCGTGCCGTTTTCTAGAACTGAGGGGCAAAATGCAAATAATTTCCTTTTAAAGCCCTCTGAAGGTGAGCTGGGTTCAGTGGAGACGTTAAATGGGTTTTTTAGCCAGTGGAGTTGTTGCTAAACTACCTGATCCGGAAAATATGAACTTTCTAAATATGCCATCAGGTCTCAAAAAGCAGAAATTAAAAGAAAAAGGGGAAGCCTACAGAGCCTTTGCGTATCTTTCAGTGTTTTTACTGATCACTGAGAGCCGGGGCTTAAAAGCCGTTCATAGGGAGCCTCCTCCCCTGGTGCTATGATGTCGCCCTTGCCCTGGGGGACATCAGAGCCATCAGTGCCCTGAGCAGGGAGGGCAGGGCTGGGACAGCTCCCACGGAGATGCCTCCTGAATTCCCGAGGTGGGAGCTGTGCTCAGGTGGCTTTTTTCCACCTTGGAACGGAGTCACCAGCACTCCTCAGCTTTGGGTTCTGTGACGTGCTCAGATATTTGGGGCTGGAAGGTTTAGCTCCCTCAATTTTCAAAAAACCCCACTTTTTTGTGGTTTTTCAAGTGCTCTCCCATTTTAGTCTCTCCTCTTTTGGGCCAGGTTGTATCAAGAGGAAGCAAATAGGAGTTTGCTGGTGAGCAGCTGCTCCTTGCGGGAGCTGGGAAATGTGCTAATCCATGCAAATATCAGTGGGGTTAGTAGGAGTTTTATATGTGGTAGGAGGTTTAAGAAATACATTTTGCTCTCTTTCACAGTGGATAAATATAAAAATTTAATAAGATGAACAGTCAGTTCTGTAGTTTGCAACAGAAAATGGTGCTCTGTAAAATGTAGTTGGTAGTTGAATTTAATGTTAACCTTAGTGCGGGCTCGCACAGGATCACCTGTGTTTGAGTGGAGATGTTTCCCTGAAATCATTGAAAATTACTCCTAAATGAAGACGTGGAGGTTTTGCCTTCTGGTGAGGTGCAGAAGGTGAGATTCTCCAGCAGATTTGTTTGAATCCACAGGGCAGAAGCCGTTTGGGCTGAGTTCTGTTGGGGATTTCTGCGTGATCTGGGAGTCAGTGCTTGTGGGAAACATCCGAAACCCAGGATCATCCCTGCCTGCCAGACTTAGGGCCATGCTGCTCTTTTTAAGTGTTCCGCATTCCTAAAAGCAGATGTTTTGTGCCTCTCTTTGATAAGGGAGATGGGGTTTGGTGCATGTTTTCTCCATCACTTCCCTCTCAGTGCCAGGGATGAACGTGTAGTAAACACAGGAGCAAATGTGTGATGTGAAAGCTCTGAGGAGCAGATACACTGAAATTCTGAGGGGCTGATAAACAAGAAATAATGTGTCAACATGTTAATTGCATGTAAGTTTCAGAACACGCTGTTCTAGCCCTCAACTGTGCCTTCCATTGATATATCATTTGCATTTATTTAAAGGAAAATCAGTCATGGAAATAATACTGTTCTATTTTTGAGGCTGGAATCTAAGAGGAATATTTTAAGGTTTCAGAGTGACAACTTTGATTTGCTGTGTGGAGTTTTAGCGAGCGTTCCCAAGCCGTGTCTCTCAGGACACGGCTGAAAGCTTCCTGTGCCGTGTGCTGGTTCTGTGGCTCCTGTGTTAGTCATTCCCAGGGGATGAGCATTGAGTGATGCCATCCCACGGCTTCCATGTGCAGGTGGTGCCCACCTGTGCAGGTGAGATGCCCCCGAGGTTAACTGGGACTCACTGGGGTGCCCAGGCTGAGGCTCACAGTGGCTGGCAGGGTTGGGGTGGCTCAGTCATGGGCTCAGGGCAATGCTGGGTGACTGAGGAGTGGGGAAGTAATCCAGAACAGATGGAGGGCCAGCCAGAGTCACTGAAAGGGCTCTTTCTGCCCTTGGTTTTGGTTTTCTCGGTGAAATTAGATAACTGTGACCCTTTTGCTTTTGTAAAGAACTAACAGCAATGCTTTGTGAAATAAGTTTTGTTACTTACAGATCTGAGCTGTGTATAAAATCTGTGTTCAGTTGCATCAACCCTGTGATTTGCATTTGCCTTCAATACCTGCTAAAAGCCTTGTGTTCTTCATTTTCCCAGGAAGCTTCCCTGAACTGTAATTTAGTGTTACCAGCAGCTTGCAGAGTAGGGGGGATTAGCTGCTTAGCTTGTACTGAGGTGGTTGTAACAGAATACTTCAGTGTGGCAGGTTGTTTTGGGGCTTTTTAAATACATTTATGGGGTGAACTGTGTGCAGCATGAGATGTAAATAACATAACAAAATAAGTCTGCTGCTCCCAGGCTCCTGTACCTCCCCAGCTACCTACAGGCGGTGGCTCCTGAGCAGGAATCCAACTGTGTGGAAAATCTCACACTCACTGAGCTTATGACCCTGATATTTCACAGTGGCCTTGCTGCCCAAGTTGCTCTCTAAACACAGGTCCCTGTACTGGCAGGTTAAATTCAGCATCACACTGCTCTGTGGTAGGAACAGGAAAGGATTCAGGAAGAGCCATGCCTGGGAATAAAATGGGCAAACACTTGTTCACACAGTTAGCATTTATATCTTGAAGTTATATATATGGAAAAAATCTTCCTAACTCACTGCCTTCAGTGTCTCAAATGCCTCTCTCTGGCTCTCATAAAAGTGCCCAGCGTTTAAGTACCTCAGTAAATAATAAATGAAGAACTATAATTTAATATCTTGCCAAAAATCTTTCCCTTTCTCCTGGCAGGGCTTTGATGTGAGGTGGAGGTGTTCAGATTCAGAGGTACCAGTCTGAGAAGGAAGGATTTGTCACAGGCCTGCCTGAGCAGCAGCAGCTCCTGCTGTAAATCACTCAGGGCTACCTGAAGTTCCTTGGGTTATTGCAACTGGAGATGCTTGTGCCTCCAAACTATTTGAAGTGCAAAATAAATCCCAGCTTTCTGCTTGGAATCTGCAATACAGCTGCATATATATATATATATTATATATATATATATGTCTCAGTAGGGTTATAGTGCTCTGGCTTTTTTCTTCCCTGTCTCAGTTGTTACAAGCAGGCAGTTGGATTTGTGGGATTTTTTTTTTTCCACATATTCTTGGAGGAATCCTTCAAAGAGTTGACTTTTGTAGCGACAGAGATACAGGCAATGATCATCTTTGCAGCTGAAACAAAGGAGGTACTGTTCTAGCTGAAATGTGACTGGTTCTTAATTGAAGCCTGGGAGTAGATGGAGTGCTAGTAAGGCATTTGTAAACCTGTGTGTAACCTAGATGTGCTTTCTTCAGCAGGATAACAATCTGTTTGCTTTGCAGGTGTCTTTTTTAATCTTCGCTAGCTAAATGAGCAGAGTTGAGAGCTGCATGTGGGACAGTGAAGTGTGCAGGGTTTCATACATGGCAGTGGCTGGAGCAAACAGCTACAGAGGTGGTAGTTGGATGGATGGATGTGGGGAAGGCACAACCTTGGATGAGCCTTGGGGCAGGGGATGTGAGGTCTGTGCTGCTGCCAGGCTCTCAGAGTGACAGTCCTGTTCAGAGAGTGCCTCACAGAGGAAGGATGCAAACCTGAAGAGAAAAGATTGCTATGACTTTGGCAGCAGTGCAGAAAATGGGAAGGAAGAGCTTAACATGAATTAGAGCAAGGCAACTGCACTCAGAGCCAGTGGAGTACTGAAAGGAGGGAAGTGGACAAAGGAGTGTGGAAAGCTTTATCTTTTGGGAAGGGTTAGATGAAGCAACGGCCTGATGGGGGAAATGAGATGGCAGAGGGTAGGGGGCTATAAAGATGCAGAAGCGTGTAAAGGAAAGTTATCTGAGGTTTGTGATGATGGTGGTGGCAGCCATCAGTTTATTCAGGTGAAGGAAAGCTGCAGATGTGCCCGTTGTGCGGAACTTCTGAAACTAAATTGCTTTCGGTTCTTAATAAAAAGAAGTTACCAATTATTGGGGAGACTAAGCCCTGGTGTTTCACCAGAGGCTTTTTAAATCTCATTGGAGACTCGGAGATTTCTCACTTCTCTCCAAGCTGTGCCCGGTGCTGAGTGAGTGCAGCAGAGGAAGTTCCTGCAGCCTGGAACATGTGTAGGGCTCCTCTGTGTGAGTGTGGCCGGGCAGCTCTCGGCTCCAGGGGCCACCCCATGGCTCTGCCCTGGGGCTGGGGGCTCCCGGGGTAAATCCCTGTCCAGGTGTCCAGAACGAGGTCTCTGCCGGCAGCTCTCTCTGAAGTGCTCTGGGGTTGCAGCTTTGAAGAGCCGGTCTGCCTTTGCTGCGTGTCAGACGGTGCTGCCTGTGTCCCTCAGGATACAGAGCTTTGAGCACTGCTCAGATTTGGGTCACTGATGAGTGTTGTGAGCAGCATCACAGCAAAACAACCTGCCTTGTTACAAGCTGTACCCTCAGAGAGACCTGGGAATGTTCTTTGAACGATGGATGTACCTTTTCATTTCGTTTTGTGTTTTCTAAAACACCTCAGCTGTTTGTCAGATCACTCACCGTGTGTCTCTGGGTGTGCTGGGTTTATTGCTGTGCAGTTTAGAGGTCGCTGGTGCTTTGGCATTTCCAGCTGCCCGTCCCTGGGCAGCTCGCAGTGCTTGTGCAGCAGCGTGCTCAGGAGATTGCTGGTGGCTTTCAGATGAAATGGATGTTGCAGCAAATGTGCCAGTGCAAGAAGAATGATGTGTGGGAGAGAACAGAGACCGTGCTTATGAGAGGGCTGCTCTGAGATGAGGATTTTTTTTTTGTTGCAGGGCAGAAAATCGGTTGAAGGGAAATGAGAGTATTGACTGAGTTGTTCAAGTTAATGCTGATGGGTAACAATCCTTTCCTTCCAGCTTATTTTTGGGCGATGTCTTCTTTATACGAATGCCACTGTTTATGTTGTTGCATAATCTGATTTTGTGGTTTGATTTTTATGGCATCATTATTCACAGAAAATCCACTTTTTCTGGAAAATCCCTTCCTTCCCCAGTTTATTGATGTATTTATGAGCTCAGTGGTGTGACATCTGACAGCCTACTCCGTTTTCCTGTACCACTTCCACGCATTGCCCAATATGAGTAATGCATGACCAAGAGCAGATAATGCAAAAATAACGCAATGCCATTGGTGTTTTAACAGCAAAAAGCACTGACTGTTTCTGAAAACTTAATTTGCTTCTCATGCAGGCTAAATTAACAACGGGAACGTTTGAAGGCATGTTGTTTCTTTGGTGCTTTGTTAATCCGTATCCCTGCAGGACTTGCATCCTTGTACTTCCACCCCAGGAAATGAACAGTTTTGTTTGGGATCAAAGAGTAGTTCAGCTTCCTGGGCCCGTTTGTAGGATGAATACAGATGGAAATTTGTAAGATGTAGGTAGGGACCTACTTGCTAGGAATAGGGAGTGATGTGTTTTCTGGGTAAAATGGCAAAAAAAGCTTTTTGGGTCAACTTCAAGCGATTGGCAACACTGCAGAATTTTGGTTTACTCATTGACTTAGAGCAGAAGAGGAGAATCACTCTATATATATACATTCAGTGTTACAAGTTTGCTCTGAATTTCATTCTGTTGAGGAGTTCTTGAATGTGGAGTTTCAGTACAAAAGTTGTGCCAATGTGCATTGTTTGCCTTTTTGAGAGGTGTGAGGTTGTATTTCAGCATGGTTTGCATGGGGGCTGTTTTCAAGTCTTCCAACCTTTGCAGTGAAGCCAATTTTCAGTTTTCAGACAAAATTGCCTAAAGCTCTTTGAAAGTCTGTACTCGGAATTCGCAAAACTTAGTAAGATCCAGCTTGGACTTGATAGCGAATCTCATTGGCAATTCTCTTAGGGCCGGGGAGGACTAGCCAGGGAAACTTGTTATTCAGGCTGTCTCCAGCACACCAGTCCTTCTGGAGACCAAAATCAGACCTGTGCTGTTACATTTGCAAATAATGTTAAGGTTTGGCTTCACGGGAAAGTGCCTCTCCTTCCAGCACCCTGCTGGCTCTGCAGTGACTTAGCAAATCGGTACGTTTATATAATTTGATAGCTGGCTTCTTGCTGAGCTGTATTGTACTCTGAAAATTCTGAGTCATATGCCTTGACATCCTAGCACTTTCCTTGGCAGGCTTAAAAATCATGCATTGGACATGGTACTGGGGCCACAGCGCTGCTTTGTCCTTGAAATGCTGCCCTGGGATTGACCAGTTTTGGCTTTGCCAGTGGCTGAGAAGCAGGAAATGGCCCCACCGTGAAGATGCTCCTTTCTTTGGGGAGCTGTGGGCAGCCAGGGACAGTCCTGTCCTCATGGAGACAGTTTCTTGGCACAGCTGGGGACAGTGGCAGTTTCTCCACCCTACTGTGAGTTGCTGGAGCTTGAGATGTGGGGCACAGCAGTGGAGGCTGAGGTTCAGCTCTCTGGAGAGCAGAGGAGAGAAGGTGAGAGGTGGTGGTGACTTGTTCCCCTGGAGATGCTGCAGCATTTTCTACTCACTACTGGTAGGGGAATCTCTGTACACCATGCCCCAAACTTTTTGAAACTGTTGGTGGAAGTTGCACAGTTTGGTCTCTGTAGGCTGAGCTTTCTGTTGCATGTGGAGTGTGAGTTTTCTGCAGACCCCATCTTCTCTGAGGTGTCACTGTTCCAGCTGCTTTAAATGAGTTGCACTCTCACTGTGCTGCTGGCAGGACTGTCTGGAGGCCTTTTACCTCCCTGCTTAGCAGGAGGTGGCTGTTTCTTGTCTCAGGAGTAGAGTACAGTGTCTTACTCTCTTGTGGTTCTAGGTTGTTTTCCAGAGACACAACAGTACTGCAGATGTACTGAATTCAGTGCTGTTGTTCAGATCAGGAGTGTCTTGACAACTCCATCTTTGTGCTGCAGACATGTAAGGCAAATGAGGTCATTTTGAGCCTAGAAACAGGGAAATAATGATAGCAGTGAAATGTTCAGAGGATGTTTATGGCAGACTGGGAGAACTGCATTGAGTTCTGTTGTGCAAACCTGTGTTCCTGGAGCAGGCCTGCGAGGTGTGAGCTGGTGGTTGCAGCTTTAGGATTTGCTTTGTTTTTGCTTTGTAGCTTCTTCTCATCTTCCTTAATCTTGGCAAGGTGAGCTGTACCCCAAAACACCTTTTTGGCTGACCCAGGGTAGGGGAAGGAGCAGTTTCTTGTCTGTAAATGCGTTTCTCTGTCTTAGATCCACCAATCCGACGACCCCACTAACGTAGTCGGTCCTGGGCTGGGCAGGTGCCTGGGCTGCCTTGTCTCTAACAGCATTAGCAGTAATTGGGATTTCGTTCAAGAAAGAAGTAGATACACCAAGCTGAAGATGATTGGCTGCTCTCTTTTAACAGACAAGTCTGAGAAGGAAAACCCATTCGAATCCCCTTTCATTCTGGATTGGTGGATCTGAAGCCCAGAAACAAAGTTTCAGGTAAGAAGTCACCCTGTACTATATCTTGCTGCTTCTGCTTAGATGAGTTTGCCCGCACATTCAGTCTCTTGCTTTAACTGCTTCGTGTCCCCCCAGTGTTAGGGCACAGGGAATCAGTTGCTGAGCTCACAGACAGGGCATGGCCAGGAAATACAGGAGCAGTACTGGAGGGAATTGCCAGTCTGCTGTGAAACAGGCCTGGGAACACGAGGTGAACTTCTGTGCGTGCAGGAACAGGCACAGAGCCGCTGGCTATTGCATCCTGCTTCTGGAAGGGGAGAGCAGCCTTGCCCGTGACTGCCTTGGGCTCCCCATGGAGTTCAGGGAGGTCCCAACTCTGAGTTCTGTCCCTGTCCTCTGATGGGTCTGTCAGAACTGGAGAGAACTTCTCTGGTTGTTCCTAGGACATATTCCTGTAGCTTTTCGTGCTGAAATGCCGTTTGAAATTCTGTTGTGGGCAACACTTGGAGTCAGTGTCCTACACCCTTCCTGAGCTGTCAGGGTGAAGGTGTGGCCCCAGCTGTCTGGGGACAGGTGAGGGCAGGGCTGGCAGGAGGAGCCTCACAGTGACAGTAGGTTTATTTCAGAGTAGGGGAGAGTGGTTGTACTTTGAGTCATATTCCTCTGAGATTTGGGATGCCTGCAGAAAGCTACAACACCTTATCTTGGAGATGGGTTTGAAGGTGCTTGTGTGCCTCAGGAAGGGTCCCTGACTGGCAGGAAAATAAAGTTATGTAAGTTCAGTATCATATCTGGTGTGAATGGGAGAACTGCACCTCCCAGTGCCCAGCTTTACTACTAACTGGTGCTTTGATGGAATTGACAACTTATTTCTAAAGTGGCTGTGAGACCATGTACCTGGATTCCTGTGGACAGTAGCAGCAGTGATGCTGAACCTTTGTGTGTTCTCCTTTGTAGGCAGTTACTGCAGTGAACGGTGAGGCCTCAGTATTTAACCTCCTGTAGCAGGAACTCCTGTAGGTGCTCTTGATCTCATGTGTGGTTTTAGTTCTGCATTCGTTTGGCTGGTGTGGTATTTTGTGCTAAAGTTATATTTGAATTTAATTGATAAGTAGATTTATAATGAATTATTTGTGTAAAGGGTGCTGTTGTTTCCTGGTTTGATTTTTCAAGCAGTTGAATTTTATTTGGTTAGGGTGGAGAAGTCTGTTTTAGTCTAACTCTTTCAAATAAACCAGAGGGAGAATCTAAGGGAAATACTTATTAACCTTAGACTGGCACATTTCTTGCATTCGCATCTAGTATCAAATTGAATTTGTTCCACTCACCCATCAGACTCACTTCGGTGTTAAAACTGTAAAATAACATATTTTTGTGGAATGTTTGCTGTTCAGGGTGTGTCTTTTTCTGAAATGAGAGAACAGGGAGGCAGAAGTGAACTTGACGTCTTTAGTGATGAAAACTGAAAAGAGGAAATAATTTAAAATACACTGAGCAGGGAAAAAAAGAGGAAGCATCAATGAGTACTCCTGCTGATCAAGATCCTCAATGTTATTTAATATTGCTTGACTTTTGGAAACATCAACCAGCCCTACAACGGCAGCAGTGGAGCCGAGCAGGTTGGAGGCTTTGTTCTTGCCTGTTCAGGAAGTGCAATGTGAGGCAGCTCTGGGAGCTGTGTCAATGTTGGTGTGCAGCCCCTGCCTGGCAATCCAGGGGCTGTTCCTGGCAGCCCAGGCTCCACAGGCATTGGAACCTGTCGAGTGCTTGTGCCCTGCCTTGGCCATTGTAGGATTTATTGGTAGATCTGTTAGGCCTCACCCTTAAAAATTTAATAAAGAAGGGTCTGAGACAGCTTTTAACATGTTAGCCAAGTTTCAGCCCCATTTTTCTCCATGTTTGACTCGCAGCAAGTTTCTCCTGTGTGATTGTCAGTGCTGGGTCTGTGTTCCTCAGTCAGGATTTGCCCTGAGCTGCTTGCTGGAGATGTGTGGAAGTTCCTGTCCCTGCTGCAGGAGAGCAGAAGAAAGTGTTTTGCTTTAGAAATGACCTTTTTAGTGTAATACAGGGGATGTTAGTGAGAAAGGTGTATCACACTTAACTGGGGGAGTTCGGGTGTGTGTACATGAGGGAAGCAAGGGCTACTCTAAATGCTGTGTATTTTGGAAAATTTATATTATTTCAGTTAATGTTGAGAGTGACTTATGCAAACATCTTAGGATTTTCTTCCCACTCCTTTGTATCTTCTTGAAAACGAGCTGGTGCATCTCATGAGTCTTATCCTGATGAATAAATTATAATGGAGTAAGATGGTTATTCTATTCAAATAAAGCATTTACTCTTCTCTCCACTGAACCCATATTCCTTTTGTAGCATTGACTGTGTGTAGCAAACACACACTTTGATCTTCAGGAGCAGAGTGGTACAGCGTTATCCATCGGCCTCCTGTGAATTCAGTGTCCTATCTAGAGCATCACTGTGGTAATGAGGAGAATTTCTCTGACCAATTCTTTTCCCTTGTCTTGCTTTCAGTTTCCTAGTTCCTCACTTAGTGTTTTTCCCCAAATGCAAGAGCTTACGTGCAGATCTCAAATGGCTGTTGGAAGGTTGTTCCATTGAGCAGTTTTTATTGTGAATAGTGATCATTTGGCTAAATTGATTTTCCTAATGGCACTGTGACTCAGCTATTGGTTACCTATTTTTTTTAGAATGATCTGATAGCAGTAAAAGAACAATAAAAAAAATTTCACAAGTTAAAATGAGTTTGCCACTCTCTGAGTATTTATTTTTGAGAAATTCACTTTTGCATTTGTAGTTCATGTAAGGACAGAAATAAATGCAAGAGTAAATTACATCTAAAACAACTTTGTTGACCTGGGAGTACAATTCTCTTGTAATTGAAGCAGATTGCTGGAATGTACATGTAAAACTCCCTGGAGCGTGGAGATGTGTTGTGTGGATGGTACTCCAACAGCCTTCCAAATCACCATGCCCAGTGAGGTTGCATTTGGCCATGGGAAAGGCAGTGATGTGTTGGCACCGATTCCAACAGACTCGTGTGGAGCACGTGAGCACAGGGCATCTCACAAGGCACAGCCTGGCTGTGGAGTGGCAGCAGGAGCCCTCCTGTTGCTCAGACAGTCCTGTCTGTGCCTCCAGAGCTGAGCACAGGGCACCTCCCTGGGCACAGCCTGGCTGTGAATGGCAGCAGGAGGAGCCCAGGGTGCTCCTGTTGGTCAGGCAGTTCTGTCTGTGTCTCCAGAGCTGTGCAGGGACTGTGCCCTGCCAGCTGGGCTGTGCTGGGGGAGCTCATGTCACTGCTTTCTGCATGTCCCACAGTGTTCACACAGACCCATGGATGTTCTGCTTTCCCACTGTGCGCACACACTCGGGCACTCATCCCCAGCCTGGGGATTCTCCACTGCTCTGCTTGGCACTGTTTGAGTAAAGCCCTGACGGGAAAAGCACCAGGTAAGATCTGGAGGAAATCCCAACCTGCAAATCAGGAGGGAGTTGGAGTTGGCTGCTATTCCTGCTGAGTGTAAAATAATACTGAAGGCCTTGAAACAGTGTTACTGCTCATATTTTTTATGTCTGATTGTGGTTAATGCTGATTTTTGAGGAGATCTGAGCTTGCCCTGAAGTTGGAAGTGGGAGCATAAGGCTTTCCCAGACTATCAGACTGCCCTCAAATCCAAGTTAGCTTTTCAGAGCACCCCTTGGGCTGCATTAAACTGAGCCCCCAGCCACGGAGAGGGGTTTAAGTAGCACCACTTACCCATAAAATTATCAATATTAAGTGTTGGTGGAAATAAAGAAATACCAGTTGTGTTGGTCCAGGCCTAAATCAAAGTAAACTACCCAGGAAATCACCAGTGTTGAGTAGCATGTGAGTTTCTCATAGCTAAAAACCTGAAAAAATTCACAGTGAAGGTTGAAGTTATTTGGTTGTATCTTTTTTGCCAGTTGAAATATCTGTTTATAGCCCCATGAACATTCAGAGCACAAACTATCCTTACTGAGGTGCTCCCAGCTTTGCTGTCACAAGAAAGCTGGGAAAAGCATTTAGGAGTTATAAACTTGAATGTTTTTTTAGGTTTTAATGTTCAGTTTAGTTTTGTAATAAACTGCGTAAGAAAAAAGTTGTTGCAGGAAGAGTGAATTAATATAATTAGCCATGCTCCTTGGAAAAAATGGAGTGAATTAGCTCTTTCATTTGTTTTACTCTATTTTCCTTTGAAATTCCAAAAGGCCTCTCCTTGCCAATCATTTTGGACTCTGTCTAGAAACTGATTTTCAAAAACAAGAGTATTTTTGCCTTAAGACCAGAATTTCCGAAGCTGTAAACACACAAATAAATTTGGATTCCCTAAATTATCTTGTATAAATAAAATGAATGCAGTGCAAATTTCTGAGGTCATAATTTTAATATTTTATAAAACTTGCAGCACAAGTCTGGGTTATGTAAACACTGTCATTCTGGATTATGACAGTGCAATCTTGCCATGCCTGGGTTGCAAAGGTGTTCTGATTCCATCAGGAATACAGGCTATAGACATTTCTTGAGCAATTGAATGGGCTTTAGAGGATAAATGGGTCATTTTTTTTTAAGGAATACGAAAGTGTGATGATTTCTGTGTGACAGTATCAGATGCACTGAGAGAAACAATTTCTGGGCATTTTACACTGCTTTAACCAGACCGTGCTGTAACCTGGGAGAAGTCCAGAGTGAAGGAAAACTTTGGATTTCCAGGGCCCGAGAGGGTGGTTTGAATACCTCCATCCTAAAAGTTCCCACCGACAAAGTTGCTTTATTGGATGCACGCTGCTGTGTGCTTTGCTATTAGTATGCGAAGTTAACATTTGAGTCTTAAAGACATTGAAGCATCTTCCCTTTTTACAGAGGATTTACAGGTTTCAATGGGAACGCAGCATTTTGTATAGGCTGCTTAAGTTTAAGATTGAAACCTAAAGCTTGAAATGTAATTCCTGGGGCTAGACCACCAAAGCAGCTCTTTGTGTATGGAATTAACATCAATCATCTAATAATAAAATTAGAGTACGATTCTTTCCAAGCAAAAAGCACTGAAGAGATCAGAGTGAGGGCTTCCGTGTCTGTTCTCTCCTTGCCCTGGGGCTCAGAGCCCCTCTCAGCTCTGCAGACAGGGCCTCCAGGTGATCCACAGCCCTCAGAATATGAGGCAGTTACAGCTCTGCATTGCTAATTACCTTATTCCTTAAAATCTGGGTTTCAGTTGGCCTTACCTTAACCTGTGCAGTTCTGTGTTCTCATTTCACACTGTGCCCGGTGGCCACTGGCACTTTGCCCTTCCCAGACTTTATTAAACAGAGCTGCACCTCCCTGGGCTCCTGGCAGAGTGAAGGATGAGCTGTGGCTGCTGCTGTGCAAAGTGAAGCCTTTGGAGCAGTCTTAAGCTTTTATTCATGACAGGGTCAAGCAATAACACATAAGGGAAGCACACAAATATTTGCACGTTCCTGTTTCAGTGTGAAGTGGGACACAATATTTAATTTGTAGCATTGTGCAACAGCAGTGCTGCAGCTGAGTGTCCAGGGTGTTTTCTAAACCCTTTCATATGCTGGGTTTCATAATGCTGCGAAAAGGGTGTTGTGTGGCTTAACCTTGGCATGGAAATGGCCTCAGTGTCTAATGCATTTTGAAATAAATTTTTAAAAATGTTCTCAAGTTACCCATTTTTCTCTTAAGTGCTTAAAATTCAGTTTATTTAGCTAGAGTAGTTCCTACCCCCCCCCCAATAACCTCTAAAGCAGTGATTTTTAGCTCATAGTTTGTGGACACCTACAGGTATAGACTCATTACAGACATTATACTCAGTTTTGTAAGCCTGATCTGAACATCTCAGGAGAGGAGTTTGCTGTGTTTTTTATCAATGACTTTTATTAAGTCATGTGAGCAAAGTGATGCTTTTTTACCAAACCTGTATGTTTAAAAATGTGTTTGGGCTTTAATCAACACCTGCAGCAATTCCCAGAATTTTGCTAGTTCAGTGTTGCAGAAACACAATGCAGATATTGTCCTAAATAGGAACAAAGAATGAAACAGATTGGAAAGGGATTTCTTGAATGATACACTCTTGTTTTGAAAAACAGACCTATAAAAAGTGTGTGTCTTCAATCAGTGGGTTTTAACAGTATATCCCATCTTTTTAAAAAATATGAAAACCTCTTTTCTTTCTTTTTTTTTTTTTGTGTCCTGTTCAAGTTAAGGTAGTTCCCCTGTTGTCACTGGTTGATTGTCTTAGAAGTGTCCTGGGAACTAAATTTCGAATGTCAGTGTGAGGACATGTCAAAGTAAATTACTGCAAAGTAATTACAGATATACTGGATTAATTCCTTCATAGCTAAACCCCATTTCTCTAAACTTTAAATAAACTTAAAACTTTTAGTATTTGAAAACTGTGGTTTTGTTTTGCTTTAATGAAAGAATAATACAATAAAGTGTAAACATGACTGTTTTTAGCCCTGTCCATAAGATGTATGCTCCCACTCTTGCCATGCCAAGTGCATAGCACAGGACATCCCTGTGGAATCAGCACCTTCCTGCTGGATAAGAGAGGGAATTTCAGTATGTTTTGATGCTGCTGGGGACATTCTTGTGCTGGTTTTGCTTTAATTTCTCTCCCTAGCATGGAGATGAAAATATGAGTCTTTGTTTTACTCATAAGATATGAAACAAAAAAAAAAAGTTTTTAACCCTTCAGCTGCTCTGGGCTCTCTTCCCCTCCTCAGTCCTGGCACAAACTGCTTTCCATGAGGCTTCACCTCCAGTTACTCCACTTTCAGCTCTGACCTGTGTGGAGCTTTCTTTTAAAGTTTGATGTTCGTTGTAACTAACTTTGTGGGAACCCTATGTGGAAAATAGTGAAAGCTCAGTCTGTGCCAAATGCTGGAGCTGGAGTTGTGCACTGCTTGATGCTGAAGAATAGAATCCTTTTCCCTTACTTTATCTGATGTGTGTACTGCTCTGTCCTTAAAAGGAACTGGGAAATAATATTGGGGAGCTACAGAAGTTTTGGGGAGTTTGTCTGCATCAAATTTCTTCAGCTTCAGAAAAGAAACAAAAGGGATCTCCAAACTTTTCCTAACTCCTTGTGTCAGCAATGGGGAGTTTGGGAGTTAAGCTTGAGTGGCAGGATGAATAATACATGTAGCCAGGGGATAATTCAGCTTTAGGATATCTTCAGCTATAATTCCAACATTTTTCCCCAGTTTATTAGGATACTTTGACTAAGCAGAACTTGGTCATTTTGAGCTTAGCTTAGTGTGGTTCCTCTCTGATACGTTGCTCCCATTGTCAGACTGTCTGTCCCAGTGCAGACTGAGACCTCACAATAACGTCAGAATAAAGAATCATCATTTGTTTGAGAAAGCTGAGACTGGGGAGTGCCAAACCTTAACTCCCAAAGCTCCTCTGGGGGAATTCTAAAGCCTTGCCACTCCAGTGGCACCTCCTGGCCCCAGGGGGACTGTGCAGGGCACAGCCGGGCAGGGTGAGGCCTCTGCCCCCAAAGCTCTGCTGTGGGCACCGTGTGGGTGAACTAAAACTCTCCTATACTGGGAGCCAGTTAAAATGTTCAGCTGGGCACTAAAGCCACGAGGTTACAGAGGGAGAAAAGGAGCTCAGGGCAGAGGGGTGGCTTGTCCTGGACAGGCCAGAGGGATGGCTTATCCTCGTTTGCTGCACAGGATCTTCAGTGTTTATTTTACCCTTGGCCCTAACTGTGATGAATGTAGAAATAACATAGATAAGTACCCACGTTAACATACTAATGAGTTGCCTGCCTTGAGTGATTTGTTGTGGCATCTAACTGCTTCTTCTCTTCCTTCCTTTTTGTCACCCTGCAGTGTTCTGTGCCAAGGTCTTTGTGGCTAGGCTGCTCCAACCTGGTAGAGAGCATGTGCGCACTGAGATGCCTGCAGAGCATGCCCAGTGTCAGATGTCTCCAGGTGCCTTTCTTCTTTCTTGTTGTAAATGTTATGCTGTTGAACTTGTGTTAAACTCTCAGGACTCTGTTTAATCAAATTGTTAAGTCTGCTAAATGTTTTTTGTGCATCCTTTTCTGAAATCTTCTACTTAACTGCATTGTAGGAGTGACTCTTTAAGGGCTTTCTGTGCACTAGGGCTGGGGGGATGAGCTGTTGTGTTTTATTGCCTGTTTACTGAAGTTGTGATATCAGTAGCATAGTTCTGCATGTTGCCTGCTACGTTTTGCTTTCTCGTTTAACTTAAAAAATAACATAATGAGCTTTGCCGTTTCTCTTAAATTGCAATGAACTGACCAGCCTGTGATATTTGTGTGATTTAATTTAGAAAGGATAAACTTTTTATTTGCTCCCAAGTGTGGTCCTGGGTGTAGCCTTACCTTAGTCTTTGCATGTGTTTGAATGCAGAGTAGTGAGCATGGAGTCCTGGGGTCTTTGGATTGCCCTGTTAACTCAGGTTTTAACTTTTAAGAAGTGAAGAACAAGGGATGGGGGGGGGTTGCTCTGCATAGAAAACCACTAAATCCTAAGTTCTCTGTTGTTTTTCTACTAGTAAGCTGTTGGAGCTTAGCCTGCATAATTTATGGATGGGGAATTGCTCCTTCACTGGTTTGGGAGGGATTGAAAATGATAAAAAGGGAGCTTTTGGGACCAGTTAACAATTTTGAACTCCCAGGGTATTTACCTTGGAAGGAAAATGCTGAACATGTGTAGTAACTGTGTGGCACTTCCCGAAGTGTTTCTGAATGTAACATTTTTTAGCAGAACATAAGGATTATTTAACATTAGTCTGTTTGGTAATGTAAGAGCATTATTCAGTGGTTGAGTCTTTCTTGTGTATAAAATGAGTACTTACAAGAAATTGCTTTTTTGTGAATGAAAATGAACAATTGAGTTTTGTGTGTCACTGCATTTGAGGTCAGCCACTGGAGAACATCACTGTCTTACCTTAGAGAAAAATCAGTTACTTCAAAACCTGCAAAATGTGGCCACTTGAAAGCCACCAAATCTGAATTTCAGAACCAGAAATTCCTTCAAAATTTCTGTTAAAATACAGATATGTTTTTCCATTTGAATGCTTTATGTTTCCAATTTTGAGATAGTATTCAAAACCAGGAAAAACTCCATGACCAAGACAAACTCTCAGATGGATAATTCATTTCTATAGAAATGATCAGTCCTGTGGCCAAATAATTTTAGGCTTATAGAAGAGTGTCTCCAGTTATGCCAGGCAGAGTCCCAGAGGTTTGGTGTCAGTCTTGGCAATATTTGCAAGCTACTTCTAATGTGAGATCTCCCTGCTCCCTTTCCTGATCCTCAGCATTGACCCTCTCACTGGAAAAAAACTTGATTTCAGAGGGAATTCTAAATTTCTTTTTCTCCCAGGATCTGTTCTGTCAGTGGCCAAAGTGCATCTCAGAAGATGTTAGCAAGTGATTGTTTTAAGGTGGCTGGTGATGGTGGGAGTGTGGTGGGAAGGCTGGGGGTGGTTTCTAGCCTGGTTCCCAGCAGTGAGGGGAAGCAGTGGCTGTGGCTGTTCTGTGCAGAGCCGGGGCTGCCATCCTGCTCTTGCTGCTTCATTTTGTGACCTCCTTCCTTGGGAAGTTGTGATTTCAGCCTCGCTGTGTTTATCACCTTGAAACTGTTTCAGGCTAGGAGCAGTTTTGCTGTCACTGATGTGTTTGGTGTGTTTGGGATGGATCTTGGTTTCCTGGAGCACAGCGTTGGGCAGGGCTGGCTGCTGGACCCTCCCAGTGGATTCCAAAAAGGCCTCCTCAGGCCAGAGAGCTCCTTAGCAGGCTCAGGGCCCTGCAGGGCAAACTCCTGGTTTGGGAATTGCCCAGACCCCTCAGTGCTGGATCTGAGAACTTGGACTATCCCTGGTTTCTTAGAAATCAACTCCACTACGTGCATAAACTGTAAATTGAACAGGGGAGAGCTCAGCCCAGGCTGGGATTTGTTTCATTGGTGCAGAGAATGTTGTATTACAAACTTCCGTTGATAACACTGATGACAGGATAAAATACAGACCAGTTTGTTCATCAGTGTGCTGCTTTATGGATGAGATTTTTGGGAACCTGTTGTCACACAGATATGGTGTCTTATATTTAAAACCCAGGGCTAAGGCAGCTCTTGTGTAAGAATGTGACACTTGGAATAGTTTCTCAAACCTATCTTGTTTTCAGGAATTGTTACAGCTCTGTCAGCTTTTGTGAGAGCCCCACTGAAGTACCAGTTAATTTCTGTAAGGCTTTTCTGCTCCATGTACCAGTGGGAATGTCACAATCTCAGAACATTTGTAGCCCTATAATAGTAGCACTTAGGTTAACAAATTCTAAAGTACATCCCTGCAAGGGCAGGCATTGTTCAGGCAAGTGGGGCTGCTTTGAGGCTGTGGGAGCTTAGGGTGTGGAAGGAACCAATGCTGTGTGTCCAGCCTGCTGCACTTCAGCACTGACTGAGGAGGATTTCACCAGGCTTTGGTCCCCTGGTGCTGTTGGGCTTGTGCTTTGCTGCTGATGCACCCTCCTGATAGGTTGGTCAGGGAACAAGAGGGAGGAAATGTCCCAAGCAGGAGGGACCTGGGAGACCTGAGCTCCAGGAGCATTGGGACAGCACTCTCAGGGATTGTTGGGGTGTCTGCAGGACCAGGGGCTGGACTTTGACGATCCTTGTGGATCCCCTCCAGCTCAGGATATTCCATGGTTCTATGAAATCCTGTTCCAAAATAAAGGCTTTTTAATTTTTATTAAGGTTTGATCGTTTTTGTAGAGCTGCAACCAGAAGATGCTCTGAGACTTTTGGAAGTGTCTGTGAAGGAGTATTTTTTTAAAAAAAAAGTTCTCCTTTTGGGTGTGTGTCTCAGTGATGCCTGAAGGGGAACTTGGAAGCAAAAGTCGCACCAGCTGCTCTCCCCATTTATTATTTTTGTCACTGTGACTTGCCCTTCATTGTTTCCTGATCTCTGAGCCCACACAGAAATCAGGTGGGGCACAGATAGCAGGAGCTCGTGGTTCTGTAGCACACATTCAGTTAGGGTGAAGTGATTAATAGGAAGGGAAGTACAGAAGCTCTTGGGTGATTCACAGAAGTTATCTGGTATTGTATCTGTTGTGTGTGGGGTGTGTAGAGTAACGAGTGAACAGTCCAGAGAGAGAAAAGCTCCACTGCTCTGGAGCCTTGGAGAATCTCTGCAGGAAGCTCTTACTCCGTCCTGGGGCTTTTGCAAACTTTTAGGCTTCAGCGGTCACTGCCATCCACCTAAAGGAAGAAAGCAGGGATTAGGTTTGCTCTGCCTTTCTATGATGTTGTTAACAGCCATCAAACCTAACAAGGCTGTTTAAAATCAAGCTGCAGCCTTTCAGCAAATCTGCTCTGCCCATGGACTGGGGGAGGCATTCCAGTTCTCAGTCTGGGTGTGTGTTCTGTGCTGTTCTTCATGCAGTAAAATACCTTCATAGTGCCTGCAGTTTACTGAAGAAATATTTGCTTTCTGCATTCTGTGAGCTGTTAGTGAATGCAGAAGAGAGACACGTGATTTATTAAAAAATATTTACTCCTATTTGTGGTACTTGAGGTTTGCTCTCATCTACTCTGGCTTTTGGTTTAATTGATATTATTAGGAAATAAAGTCCCTGACACTTAACACTTGTTTCTGTTGCATGGAGAAGCACATATTAAATGCCGGTTCATAATACTTGAAACTGCTACAAGGCCTTAGTTTTAACTGCTTAATCATCTTTAATGATGTTTTTGTACATGAACACACTGGTATCCAATAGCTCCTGTTTTCGTTTGCTTTGATATGGATTTCTCTGCAAGATCAAAACCAAAACTCTTGTTTAGGTCTTTAGAGAAATCGGTTCTGTTAGCAGGTGTGTGATGCAACCCTGTGGACACAGCACCTTCTCTGGCTCCATCCTTGGAGCATGGCAGGGTTCTGAGTGTGTTTTGTGG
The DNA here is from genome assembly GCA_013400955.1 of Drymodes brunneopygia. Taxonomy (NCBI): domain Eukaryota; kingdom Metazoa; phylum Chordata; class Aves; order Passeriformes; family Petroicidae; genus Drymodes; species Drymodes brunneopygia. The sequence goes on from VZTZ01006164.1 coordinate 19,882, forward strand.
TACTGATTTGGGCCATGGCTCCAGCAGGGCTGCCAGGCAGACACGCCAGGGCTCTGTGAGTAAACATCTCCAGTGGGAACTGAGCACTGCTCATTAGGCAGCAGAAGATAAGAGCCCAGGCATCACTTTGAATTATTGCGTAATGTAGGAGGTGATGAAATCAGTCTTGGGAAATGAATTATTAGAGAGATGTAATGAAATTAACCCAGTAACCAAATACTGCCCCACCAAGTTTCTTCCCTATTTTCAGTTACACTTTTCTTTTGCTTGTTTTTTAAAAAAAATCATTCTGTCTCTCTTTTAAAGCTCTTCTTGGGTTTTCTCATGCTGATTTACACCCTCCCAAGGTCTTTGGGGTTCCTAGAAAAGGTTCTTTCCTGCACCTTTCCATCTATTCTTAAAGTTTTCAGCTTAATTACAGGTAGTGCCCTGCTCCTCTTCCCCTTTGTGTTCTCACATGGGGTCTGTGGCCTGGAAGCTTTAACAGAGTTCATTCACTGCAGGAGCAAGAAATGTCTCACTTCCTGAGGTGCCAGTGGGAGATGGCAGCTTGTTCCTCCACAGGACAGATCTAAAAAGGTCATGCAGTGGCTTATTCAAACTTGAGTCTCCCCTAACTCCTTCCACCATCCCAGGCTGCTCCAAGCCTCATCCAACCTGGCCCTGGGCACTTCCAAGGATGGAGCAGCCGCAGATTCTCTGGGCACCCTGTGCCAGGGTCTCCCTACCCTCACAGGGAAGGATTTCTTCTGTGTATCTAACATAAACTTCCCTCCTTTCAGTTTAAACACAGAAGTTACCAGAAGGAAGTTTATCTTTCTATTTATTGTTATAATTTAGCATTAACTTGCTTAAGCTTCTGCTTTTCTTTACTAATTTTGAGCTTCTGTTGTTGTTTGTATTCTGATACCAGAAGGAAGCACAACAGCAGAACGTGTGGTTGGAAAACTTGTAGCTGAAAGCTAAGAATTGAACATGAAAACTTCATCCTCTTTTCCAGTACAAATTCAGGCACAGACACGATGCAGTTTTCTTAAAACGACAGCGAGTGCTGGAGATGGGCTCTGCTCAAAGCTTCTGCTCCAGAGCATGAAATCACAAATGGGAAATGATGAGTGGCCTGTCGCCCTGGAGCCTGCATCCCTTTGGGGTTATTCTCTGCAGCTGTTGAAATGAGTTGTCATAACCAGACAACTGCTTTGCTGCTTCTGTTAGGTCTGAAGTCATTTACAAATACCTCTTTGACATGTTTTCTGGTATTTTGCCTCAAAACAGTGGAACTGTTACCATTTCTTTTTGGAAACAGTCCAACAGATCCATTAAAAAGAAATACATATTTGAATCCTTCTCTTTAAAGGAACAGAATGTTCTCTCCAATATCTGAAATATTTGTGCTTTTCCCGGTGTTTAAACAGACTTCCCTGAGACCCAGAGCTTTCAAACCAAGGCCAGCAGTGTAGAAGCAATTGGGGCTACCCATGGTGGGCCTGGGGCAGTGTGGGCAGGGGGCTGGCCTAGATTCCCCAGTCCCTAAATCTGAGGCAAAAATGGCCAGTTTTCCCTCTGGTAATCAGCAGTGGTGCTCTCCAGTGTTGTTCCTTCTGGCTGGAGTCTTCTCTCAGTGAAAAGTGATACCAGTTTGGGGTTTGTTTTCAGCAGTTTCTTGTAATAACTTTTTTTTTTAGTTCTCAGTGTAGGTGTTACAGATTTTGAGGCCTGATCCGACAGCTCAGTTTGGTGGTAGTTGCACATACTGCAGCTATTTTGCAAAGGGTTATATTCCATTTTATTCCCCCTGGTTCTTCAGTGCTGGGCCATCCTGGTCATCCCCACCGCATCCCAGCCTATTTCCTTTGGAGTGCCTAAACTGGGATGAGCACTCTGGGTGCAGTGTGAGAGTCCCTTACAGTCCCAGCAGCTTCTTGTGGTGCTTCCTGGTAGTGTGGCCAGCCATGGCTTGGATGCTGGATCCAGACACCAGGAGGATGGGGAAATGTGAAATGAAGGTCTGGCTTTTGCCAAGCATGATTTACTGTGTGAAGGGAAAGGTTCTGATAAATGCTTCTCTGGTGTCCTTTGTGTATCTGAGTGCTTTGGACTTTATGACTTTAATTATTAACTGAGCCTGTTCCTTCTTAGGGGTAACAAGAGACCTCCTCTGTATTGGGTCAGTTCCTAGTGTTTGTTTGGAAGTGGAAGTGAGTGGTTACTCACTGGAGTAAATCCCAGGGCTGAGCTCTACTGTCTCCTTTCCTCAGCTGAGGAGCAGAAACGTGTTCCTGATGTGTTAGAACCATCAAAAGGAGTCAATATCTATGAGGGTTGGTTCCTGATTTGCCTGGGACATGACACACATCCGTCACTTGGAGCTGGCTGTGGCTCCCACTGAGGATTCCAGCTGTATTCCCTGTGGGCAGCAAAAGGGGGGAGCAGCCTGTGAAACCATGTGGCAGGTTGGGGTCACCTGTGGTGGCCTCCCCTGGCTGGGACCCTTTGGGTGCTGCTAAGCACTGACCTTTCTGCTTGTGGGGAAGGAGTTCTGCTGCTACAAACAATTTGATACACACAAGTGCTTTTTTTGGACTTTGTTGTTTTCAGTGGTTTTTGGAGAGCATTAAAGGTCATACACTTCATCCCCAGGCTGCCAAGTGTGCTTGAACAGGAGAGTGACCCCCTTCAGAAGCCTGGTCCTCTTGGTGGGCAGTTCTCTCATCGTGGTCTTCTTCTCAGAAGTTGCCAGTATTCAGAAGTTAGTAATTTACTTAATCACTGATCTTTCTGAGCGAGATGAGGAGGAAGTGGTGATTTGAGTCCCTCTGAGATACATCACTAAGCTGCTGCAGGAGGGACTTCTGAACACAGAGAAAGTCACGGGAGCTTAGAGATCCAGTCCTTACTCCTTTGGGTGCCTTGCTGGCCTGCCGTTTGTTAGTGTTTCTCTCCTGTTCCATGCAGAGATCCCAATTCGTTCTCTCCACACTGGGCAGGACATGTCCCTCTGGAGACAGGTTCTCCGTGGTGAATTCATGGCTCACCACAACGTACCAGACCTTGTCTCAGCAAACCCAGCACCCGTTGCTCAGAGCTGTGACAGTGAGTGTAAAGTCAGACGTTAATTGTGCCCCTCAGAAAGCTTAACACAGTCCCACTGAGCCTGAGAGATTTCACAAGTGGTGGGCAGGAGCTGTTATTCCTGTGGCTCTCCTGAAGCGTCTGCAGAAGGGATGCTGTGAGCCACAGCCTCGTGTTGATGCTTTCTCAGCCTCCTGTGGAAGAGAGGATTTTTTCTCTCTCTGATCCTGTTACGGTGGAAAGAAAAGTGTTAGGAAACGTGCCTTGCTCCCTGGCTGCCTTCTGGCAGTGCTGTGATCGTGCTGGGAGGGATGGAGGAGGGAAATCTGCCTGAGGAGAGGAGATGCAAGGCAGTCTGTTCTGGGTGTGTGTGACATACTCCTCTTCCTTGCGGGTGTTGTATCTTTCCCACAGAGGAGTCTTCTAAGGAACAGAAATATATGATCAAATATTTCCCACCACGGTTGAACTACATTTGTGCAGTGTCTTTGCACTGCAGACTCATCAGACCCCGCTGGCAGGAGGGTGGGGCCCCTCCTCGGGGAATTCAGCAGCTCTGTGGGTACCCGGTGTTGATGGTTTTGCTGATACTGAGGGTGCCATTCTGAGTCACCATCAAAAGGACACTTACCCTTTCTATATGACACACTCCTGGGTGCTTTGCAGGCTGCCCATTCTCAGCTTTCCCTGAGCCTTCTGTGATTTGCATCTGATGAGTCGTTTTGTGGGCCTTCAGGATTGACATTTGAGAGTCTTCAAAGAGGTGGTTGGTTTCGAACCTTTGAAATGGTGGGAAAATCCAAATACACCAAGGGAAGCATCAGAGTCAAGAGTAGCCACAGCAGGGGATTGAGCAAATTGTACCAGTCCTCATCTGACACAGCTGGAGGAAGTGGTACAGCAGAGAAAGAAGGAACTATAACTGAGCTTTTTGCCCTCTGTGTAATATTTCTGTGGCAAAATGGTCCTGTTTGCAAAGCCTCACTGCAGAAGGGCTTGGCTTTGTGGTGCAGGATGGTCTCCCATTGCTCCCCAGTGGATTTTACAGACACCTGAGAAGTTTAAGTTGATGTTGTTGCCATGGAGGAGCAATCCTGGTGTGTTGTCTCCATCCTAACCTTTGTAAGCACTGAGTTGTGTCCAGTGCCACTGCCCTGGTGTGTCTGGAAACTCTCAGCTGTCAAAGGTCACAGAACCATGGGATGGTTTGGGTTGGAAGGGACCTCAGAGCCCATCTCATTCCTGCCATGGCAGGGACACCTTTCACTCTCCCAGGCTGCTCCAAGCCCCGTCCAGCCTGGTCTTGGGCACTGCAGGGATCCAGGGGCAGCCACAGCTTCTCTGGGCACCCTTGCTCCAGCAGTTCCATGTCCTTCAACTTGTTCTGAACTCTTTCTTGTTTCAATTCGTGCATAGTTTTTTCATTCTCCAAGTTCACATACCATTTTTGTTGCAATCACTAAGCCAGTCTTTAGGATGGGTCCAGATTATACTTCCAACCTGGATTTTCCTGTATCTATTCTGCTTTTTCTATGATAAATATTTACTATGAAGTGTGTGAATGTAAATATATTTTGGCATGTCTTGCATGCTGTAAATGATGAATGTTCAATATAATTGTGCTAAATGGTTTGGGGCCATTAGAGTTTAAGTTTCATGAAACATACAAAAAAATAAGATGTGGTTAAAAAAAGAGTGAATGAAAGTGGACATTCAAGTTCTTTCTGAGATTTACTCAGTAACTGATGATTAAATGCTCTGTTTGAAAAAAATCACTTAAACAAGGATCAGATGGAGTTCTCTTTAAAGTTACCATACATGATGGCAGGATTTGAATGCAGACTTGAACTTTGAAAACTGTAATACTTCTGTCTGCTTTTGAAGGTTCTTGAGCTAGAGAGTTTATTAAAGGCATTTAATACTGAAAAAAATATTTGCAGTAATGTTACAGGAGCCCACCTACAGTTCTGTGCACTTAAGCCTGGGTTGCTAAAGCAAATATACTTTGACAGTCTCAAGCTTGTTGTCCCCATGTTTGGGGAAAAATGAAAAGGGTCAGGCTAAAGGGCTTGGAATTCAGTACCTGAGTGGTAAAAATGCAGATTCCTTCTGCTCAGTGACTGTCACCTCTCTGCTGTAGAGATTTCTATGTTGTCCTGCAGTATCTGTGAAATTCTATTTTAGCCTTGTTTGCCCTGTGCCACAGCTCTGCCACCTTTCTCCCTTACAAGAAGCTGTGCTGTGACATCAGGCAGGCACTGATGTGGTCTGGATTGAAAATAATCTTCCAGCACAGGGACCTGAGATATGAGGCAGTTGTTCCTGCTGTTCTCAAATCCTGTTCTGTGGAGTTTCACAGTGAGGTGCTTTTTGTATTCATCAACTGGATCTTGAAGTTGTAGAGAGAGAAGTGGTGCCAACCTTCCAGGTCAGGAACATTTACCATCCATTATATAAATGATGTGAAATCTAAATTATGCAATTGCACATGCCTTTGAATAGCCAGATAAAATCAGCACTCCAGTGCAGAGTGTCTGCCTAACCCCAGGCGAGGCTGGGTGGATGTTTAAAAAAATGATTTGAGTATTTTTATACATATTGTATTACTGAAGGCTTTTTCCTTCAGCTGTAGTTGGGCTGCAGCCTTGGTAGAGATAAGGTTTTCTCCAGGTTCTGGGCTGCTTGGATATCAGCAGTTCTAAACCCACAGTGAAGTTGTGCATAAACAAAAGCTTGTGTTTCAGACAACTGGTCAGTGATTAGAATTTCCTGGGGACTTGTGAAGATTGATGCACTTTCATGAGCTGCAAAGTCTGGAATACGCTGCCATACGTCTCTGGAGGAAACAACTGAATTTAGCACAGGATTCCTCTTGGAGTAGCTCACTGGTTCTAGGCTGCAGCTTTACTGAATTTGTGTTGTGGTGGCTACTTACTCTGTATTTCTTTTGCATGCAAATACCTTCTGTTTTGCAAAACATGAATAATTGAGGGTTACTACAGCTTTAGTATTTCAGACTCGTTGGTGGCTTTGAGTAACCTTTGTGTAGCTTCTACTGTAAAAGTTTCTGTAGAAGCCTGTTCAAAACCTGCTTAAAGTTTGGCAGTGTCTGAGGTCCTTGAGTGTCCCCTCCCCCTCACAGCTCTTCAAACCCCTCGTGCTGAGGGTTGTGCTTTGGACTGGCACTTCGAGGTAACTCCCTTTGGTTTGATACAGAAATGGCAGGAGAGATCTGAACCTAAATTCTCTCTGGGAAACCAGGAATAACCTTTGAAGTATTTTAACCATGCACCAGACAGCCAAGGTGCAGATGTGTAGTTAATCTTAACAGAGGCTAATTTATTTTTGATGAATTTGAACTGATCTAATTACTAGCTTGGCCTGAAATTTGCTTCCCAGATGTTACTTATCCTACCTTTAAATCTAGAATACTGTTAACACATTAATTGTGTGGGGCAGTGTGGTGTCTTCTGCCTTGTTTAGCTATGAATGTGACACAGGGAAAAATGCCCAACTTTTGGGGCTTTTTTGATTTTTTTTAAAATTTAATTTTATTTTATTTTGCCTTATCCTGGCCTGGGGGTGTCCACACAGCCCCTGGGGTTTTGGCAAGGATGCTGCATGGGAATGGCAGAGCTTGCAGGAGGTGATGGGGCAGGTTTGGGCTGTGACACAGCAGTGCTGATGGAGCAGTTGGGTGCTGCAGGGATGCATCAGCTGCCTCTGGAGTGTCTTGGCTGCTCCCGGAGCCCTGGAATTCAGCTACTGCTCTGTGCTCAACCCTTGGTCAGACATGCTAATTTTGAGCAGTCAGCACTGAAATGCAACTTTAAATAGTTGGTTTTTGTTTCACAAGTCCTATAAATGATGAGATGAGCGGATCTGAAGAGGTCTCTTTGCATCTGCTGTAAAAGGAAGAAAAGCAATGATAATCTCAAGCCAGTGTTTTCCCTTCAAGTTTTCTTATTTGGAGCTTTTTTAATACAGGAAATAAAGACTAAAGGGGCCCTTTATTAGGCATTGAGACAGTTTCTAAGGTAGTAAATACTACTTAATGTTTTCATTATAACAAAAAAACCCCAAAACCTTGGCATACCTAATCCTCCTAACTGGCTAACAAAATCCAGTTATTTAAAGTAGCTTTTGATACAGTCGTAGGTGCAGATGTTCTGAACAAGTCTGTAACATGGTGTAGACAAAGCTTTAAAAACTTAAGCTCTGCTTTTCCTTCAGAACTTTCAGTGAGTAAGTTACTCACTGCGTAAGTAACGTGATTTGAAGTTTCCCTTGAGTCTTAAAAGTAATGAGGAAAAACTGTTCTGCTTCGGGATGGATTAAAAGTGCAGATTCTGCCTAAATGAGTTTTTGTGGAAAATAGATGAATAATGCAAAGCTACTACTAATAACTGTAGCTAAGAACTTGTGGTAACTTCTCTTAATATAAAAAAATCGATTGAAAAAGCAAACCAGTATCTTCCTCCTGACATTGGTGTACCTTCCTACAGCCAGTTTGTCAGGGCCATGTTTCTGGTTCAAACATTTTGCTGTTAAAACAAGTTATTCATAGGCAGGAAGGAGTTCTCTTTTGAGGTGTTTGGCCTCTAGAGCAGCGAAAGTTAATTGACAAATGTTTTAGGCAAGTTCTGCAACTGTTAGCAGTGATATTGGTGATGATAAGCTTGATGCTTTGATACAGAGTTTGAGTACTGAGATTTTGCTGCTCTGGCAGGATTGTGGATTGGGATTCTTGCACACATCATTGTCTGCCAAGAAAGGCTGAGTGACTGGACAGTGAAAGGCCATGAACTGAGACACCTGTAAAACAAACACCACTCATAGCCTGAAGATGGATTTAAAGCTCCTCCTGGGCTGGGCTGGGGCTGCAGAATACAGGGGTGGGAAAATGAATCCAGTTTTCATCTGAGTGAGCCTCAGGTGAGGCTTTGCAGGGAGCCTTGGTGGCTCCTCTTACTGCTGCCTGCTCTTGCACAAGCTGGGAGAATATTATGATTATTATTATTATTTTATTGAAGATTTCCCTGTGGCAGCTGAGTCTGAGCATGTGGGCACCTTAACGTAGGCCCCAGCCCTGGCCTGGCTGAAGTGCCCACTGCTTTTGCCATTTCTCCTGGTCCTGCATCAGTGGTGCTCTCTGTGTGAGGGACAGGTGGACAGAGTGGTTTCTGTGCATTTGGGCCCTGGTTTTCCATCCAGCACAAGGCTTTTTGCCATGTGCAGGTTTTGCCAGCCGTGCTTTGGTGCTGGAGTGGTGCAGGAATGAGTCATCAAACTGCTACAATTACACAATTCCCTGCTCATTGTCCTTGTAAATACAGCGTGTTTTTATAGGATGGATGCAGGCAGGTTTGGGTTATGACTGCTCCAGACACTCAGAACATTAAACGAGAGTTGAGGGTGTCTTTGAAATAGTTCTGCGAGGAAGGTGTTCATGTGATCCTGCAGTACCTGTTGAGGTGAGGCTGCCCTTAGGAAGTAACCAGTTACTGCATATTTAAAAACCCAAGAAAACCAAACAAACCCCCACTGGATGTCTCTTGGGATTGCAGTAATTATGTTGTTTTTCTGGTGACATCAGCTTGCTGCGTGGAAATGGAGGCATGCTGGAAAATAGCTGAGAACTTGGGACAGCAGTGCAATTGTTTTGTTTCCTGTGACAAAATAATGAACTAACAGTCAGTCAGTGAATATTTTTGATATAAATCTTTCTGAGAACGTGTAATACATTATTTCAGAAGTTCTAAAAGCCACAGAGTGGTTTTCCTGTTATGGTTCTCCATCAGTTGTAGTCCTTCACAGGTGGGGGTAAGGATTAAATTCTGCCCTGCCAGGCAGGCTCAAGCTACAGTTTGAGCACACAGCTGCCTGGTAAAAGGATGTGACATCACCAAAGGCTCACTGGTGCAGTTGGAGTCCTTGCTTGGTGTTTCATGGAATTGGATGACAAAAGTAATCCTGAGCTGCTGAGCCGCTACATTTTCATGTGTAATTTCATTTTAAAAACAAGTTATGTAGTGTGACTCTGGGCACACTGACCTGACCTCTGAGGGCCACCAGGGTGATGAGAGGGATGGAACACCTCTCCCATGAAGAAGGGCTGAAGAAATTGGGGTTGTTCAGCCTGGAGAGGAGAAGGCTTCGAGGAGATCGAATTGTGGCCTTCCAGGAGCTGAAGGGGGAATTGACAACAAACACAGAAAGAGAGAGTTTACAAGGGCCTGGAGTGATGGGCAAGGGGGAATGGCTTCAAACTGCCAGAGGGCAGGGATGGATGGGATATTGAGCAGGACTTCTTCCCTGTGAGGGTGGGCAGGCCCTGGCACAGGGTGCCCAGAGAAGCTGTGGCTGCCCCTGGATCCCTGACAGTGCCCAAGGCCAGGCTGGATGGGGCTTGGAGCAGCCTGGGACAGTGGGAGGTGTCCCTGCCCATGGCAGGAGTGGCACTGGATGAGCTTTAAGGACTTTTTTAACCCAAATCACTCTGGGATTCTCTGATTAGTTCCATGTGAAGTCAGACAAACTGAATACAGATGTACCCAGTTATATATATATACACCTACATACATATATGAGATCAGGAAGTTCTTTTGTAATGAGCTTAAGGTGAGGACTGATACTCTAGAAACAAAGTTAAAATAGTGATAATAATTGCTGATCATCAAAGCATTGGTGATTAAGCAGAGTGACTTTCTCAGTAACTGCTTGGAACTGTCTTTGGAACCTGCAAAAATAACTGCTCTGCAACATTTAGGTGAGGAATGGCTTGAGATTTTCCTTCTCTGAGCAGAGGCAGGGACAATCAATTTTAGATTTGGGGAATTTATTGCTCTGGCCAAAACCTCCTGCAAAACAAACCCTTGAGAGGTGTCAAACTGTGTATGGAAGAGCATTAGGTATCATTAAAATCTTCCCATCTATAACTTGTGGTTGAACTGCAGAGTTTGTAGTAGCTTGAAACCCAAACTGGGGAACTGTGGTGCTGAATTCAGCCTGCCTTCCTTTAAACTTTTTGGTGGTTAGTCAGAGGCCAAATAAAAATTGATGCCCTATTTTCAGTATGAGGGTTTTTTTCTAATTTTGCCTTCAGCTGTTGGCTCTTGGTAGACTCTTTAAGTATTTTAAGTATATTTTTGTTTGAACTCCCAGCAATAGCTACACTAAAATAAAACCTGGCAACTGGGAGAGCAACGAGCTAGGTAAGAACTGAAGCATGTTCAGCTTAATTCGTGCAGATCCCCAGTGCTTTCATAAATAGTTTAAGCTGAAACAAGCAGTTACTAATACAGACATCAAATACAGACACGACCATGGTCAGCATGGTGAACTTCAATTTTTGGTGGGCAACCAGCTGTCCCTGGGGGCCAAGGAGGCCGAAGGAACCTGGGGTGCCTCAGGCAGAGCATTCCCAGCAGGTCAGGGGTGATCCTGCCCCTGTGCCCAGCCCTGGGGCACCTCTGCAGTGCTGTGTCCAGCTCTGGATCCTCAGCACAGCAGGGACAGGAGCTCCTGGAGCTGAGGAAGGGCCTGGAGCATCTCCGTGCCCAGGAAAGGCTGAGGGAGCTGGGGCTGCTCAGCCTCGAGAGGGACACAGCTGAGAGGGGCCCTCAGCCCTGGGTGTCCCTGGGTGTCCCTGTGTGCTCCTGGGTGTCCCTGTCTGTCCCTGGGTGTCCCGTCTCTGTCCCTGTCCGTCCCTGTCCGTCCCTGTCCGTCCNTATCATCTTGGGATTCACAGAAAATCTGAGGTTGGAAGGGATCTGTAATGATTGTCCAGTCCAGCCCCCTGCTCCTCATAGGACTGCTGAAAACTAAATCAAATTTAACTTGATGAACCTCAGAGTTTTGCTTAAGTTCTTTATAGTGGCTGTGGACAGTAGATTGAGTTTGTCTAATATCAGTTATTTTCAGAAATTCTTTATTTGGAAAATCTTGCCTGTGGGCTCTGTTGTCTGCTTTTCTCAAGGGAATTAATATTTATTTTTGTGTAAAGCTATGATGGGATTATATCACTATATTAAAATACATTATTAATGGAAAAATATTGCAAGGAACCATTTTCTGTAGGCAATGGAGTGAGGTTAAACTTGTAGCTGAAGGTGTGTTGGTGCTGGTGCTGCCTCTGTGAACCCAGCATCTTTAGTGACCAGATTTGAATTACTGTCCATACCTTTTGATGCTTTCACATGAGCTTGGATGCCCTTGTTCCATCCGTACGCCATGGCTGTGCTTCCAAAGAAATGTTTTGTGGTGATGAATTTGGAGTGGGTGGATCAAGCACCCTTTGTCAGTGATCTCCTGTTCCTGACCTGACATTTGGAAGCACTGCAGGATTTCTGCATTTCTTCACAGACAGATCTTGAGGAGGGTGAGAAGAAAGGGATTTGGTCCTTGCTGTGAGAGGGGTTGATTCCCATCTTGTGCAGTCTAGGTTAGGGGTTCTCCAAATTAGTTTCATATTTGTGCTACAGGATATTTTTACTAGGAGCCTTTCCATAGTTAAAAGAGGAAAATCCCCTCTTATCCCTGATCAAGTTCCAAGATGTTGTTAATAAACGTTGTTTAATAGGTTCCTGGGTTAGCAAATGCTGCCCATTTCTCCCCACGGAGAGGCTCACATTCATTTGGAAGTGCTTTGAAGCATTTAGCAGTTTCTGGCTCCATTAAAAGCAGGAAGCCATGAGGGGCACGTGCTGATCACTTCTAGCTGGTGCAGATGGCTGCCCAGCTTCCTCCCTTGCTGCTGCCTTCAGCTGTCCCAGGGCACGGTGGGTTCCTCACTTCCCCTGGGAAATGTGTGCTGCCACCTCCAGCAGTCCCTGTGTGTCACAGCTGGGTTCGGGGGGCATGGGAGCTCCAGCTCCCTGTACTCCACCTGCAGAGTTTGAGTCCAAGGTAGCCAAGTATGTATTAGTTATTTTGTACTGGTTCTGCAGCTTCTTCAAAGTTAGATGTGGTTTGTTAAAGGGCATCAGAGCCTGTTTAGGTGAATTGATTTCATTAGTTTTGCTTATTTTGTAACTTTAACTGAAATTTCCTGGTGTTTTTTCCCAGAGAGTGGGAACCTTGTGAAAAGTTAGACCATTGAAGACTTAGCTTGGGTCCCAAAATGGGAATTACTGGTGTAGTCTCAAAGGTAGTGGGACACAGTGGTTCTTTCTTCCTTTCCCTTTCATTAAAGCCCAAATATAAGACTCTCTACTTTTTTTCAAGGTGACACAGCTGTTGTCTTGTTTTGTCCATCCGTCCTCTGTATCCTGTGAATCCCCTTTTTGTCAGGGGAAGCTTTATCATCAGAGAAACTGAGCTGTGTTGTGTACCCTGCTCGGTGCTGAAACTCGTGTGTCCTGCCCCAGTTCCCAGGATTTCCTGCTATCACCTCCATAATTGCTCTCCCGATACTGGAGCTCAAAGTGGGTTAAGAACAAAGCTGCACCGGGCTGTTCCCCTGCCCAGGCAATTAAATGACTCAAGGCACGCCCAGCTCCTGGAGCCCATGCAAACCCAGGCTGAGAGCAGCCTGCTGGAAATCTGGAGCAGCCTGTCCAGCTTTGATGGATTTCTGCTGGAAAAGGTGCAGCTTTTCCTGCACCTGCTGAGGGAGGGGAGCCTTTCAGTGCCATTCACAGGGTGCTTTTGCCCCTCACAACCTCACATCCGTGGAACTGCTCTGCTTGAACATCAGTTGCTACCTGGTATCCAAGGATCTTAATTGAAACTGTGATTTATGGAGTTTTACAATACCTACAATTTCTTTGCCTTTGGGGATCGTTCACTGTTGTTTCTATTTCGGAAGCTTTTCATAATCTCCAAAGGGAATTAGCTGGATGTAATTAGGCTTGTCAGAACCTCTTTCTCTCCAAGTGACTTGTGAACCTGTTTTTGCCATGGTTATCTGCACCCCATAGAAATCCCAGAAACTTGAGGTATTGTGGAGCAGAAAGACTAAAGAAAGCCTGAAGCTTCTGTGGGACTAAGCGAGGAACGTGGAATGCAAATCTCCAGGAAATGAGCTTTTAAACTTGCCCAGCTTGTGGAGCAATGTGTGAATTTTACTGCCATTTCTGGTTACAGTCAGTGGAAATAGAGGCTGGGGCTTTGCTCAGTGTGACTCGATTTAGTTGGGTTTGAACAACTGTGAGGCAGCAATGAAGCATTCCAGCTTGGACCCGTTGTTATCTCTTGGCTGTCGCTGCCGTTCCCAGCAGGAATGGAGAGCACTTACTCCAGGCTGACTAATTAAGGAATGACAGTTGATTGGAAATAATCATTCTACTTTTGCAAGAGCTGTGAGCAGCTTCACAAGAATCTGTGGAAAAAATGAACCTATAAACAAGATGAATTGACAACATGTAGAAGCACTGTTAGAAGCTGCAAGGCTCTCGTGGGGGTCGGAATCATGCCTGGGGAATGTCTGCAAGGGCAGCCCGGCCTTGCTGGGATCCCTGGGATGAGCTGTCACTGCTTCCATCAGCCCTTGGAGCTGTTCAGCAGCAGAGCTGCTGGGAATTGGAGTGAATTCCGTGGCGATGCCACTTCAAAGGCACTTGGGAAACCGGCTGTGTGTGGATGTGGGTGGGGTGAACAGGAGGTGCTGCTGAGGGAAGGGAAGAGCTGGACCTGGAGATGCCTATCAGGGTTCTTGCACAACGGCTGGAGCCCAGGAGCCAGGGCTGCTGACACCAGCTGTCAGGAATTCTCAATTCCTGCTGCTACCAAGTGCTGGCAATGGACAGGACAGATCAGAGTCGTCTAATTACTTCTTCCAGACAACAGGGCAGGATCCACCCATCATCTCCTGGCCTCCAATTAGTGGGCTTAAGTGCTGGAGAGAGAGATTGGAGTGTGAATTGGGGTGTGTGTGATGGGTGGAATGACCCCAAAATGAAGTGTTTTAAGAGAGAAGCAGAGCAAGTTTATTAGGAAGAGAAGATATAATAGGGAAAACAAAATATGTATTTGGGAGTGGAAATGGAAAAGGATGAAGGATTTAAAAGCTCTAAAATACAGTAAGAAAGTGTGGAACGAGTGAGGATGGGAAAAGACAGAATACAAGAAGCTCTAATAGTAGGTACCATTAAATTAATGCAGCTGCGAACTTCCTGGTGAAATATCTGAATGCAGTGTTCATTTCCAGCCTAAAAATCAGTCTGTGTTATCTGCCCCCACAGTCATGGCTCAGATGGTGACAGTACATGGGAGTGTCTCTGGGAACCAGTGCTGCCTGTGCCAGGGCATCCATTTGTAGATCAAGATGTTGTCTTAGCCAGGGCTGTGCTCTGCTGCTCTGGAGGAAGAGGGATAAGTGCAGAGAGGCAGGGGAAGTGCAGGAGTCCTCCTTCTTGTCCCTTGGATCAGGGGATGTGGGGGTGAATGGTGCTGCACCCAGCTGGTGCAGCTGGGGTTCCCTGGGCTCAGCACTGGGGCCAGTCCTGTTTGATGTCTTTATTGGTGGCCTGGATGAGGGGATCGAGGGGCACCCCCAGTAAATGACAGCACCACACTGGGCAGGAGTGTGGATCTGCTGGAGGGCAGGAGGACTCTGCAGAGGGATCTGGACAGGCTGGATCCATGGGCTGAGGCCCTTTGTGTGGGGTTCAGCCAGGCCAGGTGCTGGGTCCTGCCCTGGGATCACAACAATCCCACGGATGCTCCAGGCTGGGCAGGAGTGGCTGGGAAGTGTCCAGCAGGAAAGGCCTGGGGCTGCTGGTGCCAGGCTGGACAGGAGCCCAGGAGTGCCCAGGGGGGACAAGAGGCCAATGGCCCCTGGGCAGTGCCAGCCATGGGGTGGCAGCAAGGCCAGGAAGGTTATTTTCCCCTGTGCTGGCCCTGCTGAGGGACCTCGAGGGCTGTGTCCAGTTCTGGAACCTCACGTCCAGAGAGACCTTGAGGGGCTGGAGCGTGTCCAGAGCAGGGAATGGAGCTGGGATGGGGCTGGAGCCCCTGGAGAGGTTGAGGGAGCTGGGAAAGGGGCTCAGCCTGGAGCAAAAGAGGCTCAGGGGGGACCTTGTGGCTCTGCACAAGTCCCTGACAGGAGGGGGCTCAGGGGGGTCGGGCTCTGCTCCCAGGGAACAGGGACAGGAGGAGAGGGAACGGCCTCAGGCTGGGCCAGGGGAGGCTCAGCTTGGACAGCAGCAGGAATTTCCCCATGGAAAGGGAGCTCAGGCCTTGGCAGGGGCTGCCCAGGGAGCTTTGGAGTGCCCATCCCTGGAGGTGTCCCAGGAAGGGCTGGAGGTGGCACTGAGTGCTCTGGGCTGGGGACAAGGTGGGGATGGAGCACAGCTTGGACTTGATGGTCTGGGAGGGCTTTTCCAGCCTTAATGACTCTGACCCTGTGACATTCCAAGGCTGTAGCCTCTCCCCAAAGCCTGCTGCCCAGCTTTCTTTCCCTGGGCAGCAGTGGAGGCACAGTGCAATTGAGTAGGGGCACACCACAGAGGGAAGCTCACTCTACAGTGTGCTGGTGTGGAAGTCTGATGCGTTTGGTGGCATTTGTGTCCCTTCACTCTGTGTCACAGTGCTGCTGTGCTGTAGTTTTACTGGATGTTCCCAGAATGGCCTCAGGTTCAGGAGGCAGTTCTTAGCCTCCATCCCTGGGAAAGCTGGCAAAGATCTCTGAGATATTTTCTGATAAAGGGAGAAATGCAATGGCTGAGTCTCACCGGGCCCTGCCAAAGGAAATTTGGGGGGAAAAACAGATAAAATGTGGGGTTTCTGTGGAATATGCTGACCCAAGCCACCTGTTTGGTATTCTCAGTGTTCCTTGCTCGTAGCTCCCAGGATCTATGATCCTAGGTTTATTTAGCCTTCAGCTGCCAAAGGAGATGAGATGTTCCTTACTCATTTAGGTCCACACTAATTGGATGCACCGTTAACCACATATAATCACTCTAATGAGTATTTTTACATATTCATATCGAAATAAAGTAAAATCAAAGAAACCCTGCATAGTTCCCTGGTGGCATGTTTGCTTTCCAGCATGGTGTAACTAGTGTGGGCTGGCTGGGTCCCAGTCAGTGAGGGGCTGCTGGGGCAGAGAGCACCCCTGGCAGTGGTTTGCACCCCAGTGAGGGAGGTGGCTGAGACTTGTGCATAACTGAGATGCCTCTCCAGAGACTGTGGCTTCTAAAACCATGGAAGGCGTGGTTGTCACTTCTGTGTATGTCCAGAAACACTAAAAACCATGTTTTTGTGGAGTTATCCCAAACCTCTCCTGCCTTTATCCCTTTCTGGATTCCCCTCCAGCCTCCTTCTGGGCTTCTATGTGTCATTGTCATGTGTGTCATAACCAGGCAGTTGAGTCTCTCCATCACTTTGTGGCCACACTTTTTATCCTGTCATCCAAAGCCACATGTTTTTCCACACCTTCAAGGATGGCTCAGGGTAAGCTTGAGCCAAGGCAGTTGGGCAGGGGAGGAAGGGTTGCTGTAGACAGGATACTGTTCATTTTCCAGGTTTTCTGGGTTTGTGCAGCATGTCCTTATGGAAGAAAGAGGAGGAGATGGATGCTTTTGAGATGGAATTGTGTTTTGAGTGGGGGTGGATGTAGTTTCTGAGGAGTTATCCACAATCTGAGATGGCAGGATTAAGGGAATTGTGTGACTTATTCTGTTGTGTGTTTTACCTCAGCCCCTTGTTCCTGGTTTTGCTGAAGGGGAGAAGGCTGAAATAAATATAGATAGTGTCTGAGGACACTCAGTTTGTCCTGCTAACTCTCTGCCAGTGTTCTGGGTGGGACTGGGGGAAGCAGGAGCTGCCTGGGAATGAGGGAGCTGGCAGGGAGGAGATAGGGGGTGTGCCATGGACAGCAACAGGGAGCAGCTCATCAACCATAGGGGCAGAAGGGAGGGGAAGATTTGGGGAGAGGTGAGCTCAGAGCCACATTTGGAGCTGAAGGTTTATGGAAATCCTTCTGTCTTTTGCTGATGAAGGAACGGGAGGAAAGCAGTGGTGAGGAGCAGTTCTGATGTGGGGAGAGTGCTGCAGTAAAGACAGGGGTGTTTGCCAAGGGTTGTAGGCACAGCCTGGGCAGTGAATTGCTGAGATGTTCTGCAGAGATTGATCCCTATTCCTAGAGCTGGGAAAAAGCATATTCTGTTGCATGTAAGTAGTGTATAGTGATTTTATTTTTTTTTTTGCCTAGCTGTATGCAATTTAACTTTGGCAGAAAGTGCTGGTTGAATACATTGACAGGTTTAATTGCTTTGGCTTGAGTAGGATGAAAGTGAATTTATTTCCCAGTGAGAAAAGCGTTGAAAGGCTGCATGAAAACCTGTCAAAGGAAATTGAAGCGGGGTTGGGGAGTTATCTTTACAGTAAATAGAATTGACAAACATGTCAGTTAAAAGGGGAATTTATTTATAATACTCAGGTTTTGTGGCCAGAAGTCTTTGAGAATTCCATTCACTGGGAAAATGAATTTTATCTGTTCAATTGATTTGCTTTTTCCTAATGCTTGTAGAGCAAGAAATTGTCACAGAGTAAAAAGCTGAAGTAATATTTGTTCCTTTTTACCAGAACACGTCAGTAATGGAGGATCAGAATGAAGATGAGTCTCCAAAGAAAAATACACTGTGGCAGGTAGGACTAACATGGATGTAGAGGGAGAGGTGCCAGGATTTTATATGTTCCTGCCTTTGAGAAATGTCCAAATCTCAGGTCTGCATAATCATCCTTGCACACAGTTGGCTGTATCCTCCTAAAATTAGCTCAGCCTTCAAGTGAAGGATGGTGCCAGTGGATAATCCTCGAGAAATTACCAGTTCTGCTCAGATTTTGTGGTTTGTGCTGACTTTGGAAGGACAATTGTGCGTCAGAGCATCCTTGGGAATCAAGTTCATTTATATTTCGGAGCACGTGACTGTTGTTAACAAAAACAAGTTCAGCATTGCAAGGACTCACAACCCATTTGCTTTGAAGAAGTTTGGGAATATTTAGAGCTGCCAGTTGCTCCCCAGCAGCCCCTGGCTCCTGAGGGGCTCAGAGAAGCTGCATCACTCTGAGCTGCGCTCACTAATCAGCTGTGACTCCTGGCAGGGTGTTCTGGGGCGTCCTGATGTGGAGCTGAAGCTGCCAGGGTTTTAATGAGGTGTTCATGTGCATGTCCCAAACATTGACAGGAGCTGTTTTGCAAAAACAAACCAAGCCCTTGATTCTCAGTTTTTGTTTATGGACAACCAGTGCAACACTGACATAAGAGTCCTGAATTCTTGTGTTAATTAGAGTATTTCTATACAAATTTATCTCTCATTTTAACTGACCTAAGCTGAGCAAAATAGCTGTAGAAACAAACTGCAGTGTGTCCAGAAACCACTGACTTGAGCTGGGAAAGGTAGTTCTAAAATCAGTTAAGTTCCTTGCAGCTTAAATGGTAAGAGGTGTAAGGGAAGAATTCAAGACTTTCTGTGTATGAAGTAATTTAGGAGCAAAGTCTATGAAAGACTTTGAAAAGTCTTTGAAATTCATCGGATGTAACTCATTTCTTGAAGAATGTGTTTTAAAAATTAGTTTTGATTTTACTTTGCATCTTCTTACACGTTGTTCCTTGAGAGAGTTTTTATGAAGCTGTTGCTACAGTTTATATGTAAACATCAATATTTAAATATATACTAACATATAAATAATGTTCCTTTTTCAACCCCAGATAAGTAATGGAACTTCATCTGTGATTGTCTCAAGAAAAAGACCATCGGAAGGAAACTACGAAAAGGAAAAAGACTTGTGTATAAAATATTTTGACCAGTGGTCTGAATCAGATCAAGTGGAATTTGTGGAACACCTCATTTCCCGAATGTGTCACTATCAGCATGGACATATTAACTCCTACCTGAAGCCCATGTTACAGCGGGACTTCATCACTGCGCTGCCAGGTAAATCATGGACAGAGGGATTGCTCAGGGGTGTGCAGCCTCCTGGGGACATCCTTCACATTGCCATTGTCCCATACAGACCCAGTGCTGCTTCCTGCTGCAGAGGAGGACAGCAGGGTGGCTGAATCCCTTCTGTGATTAATTGAACTGGCCACTGGATGCCAGTGTTGTTCCACGTTAAAATAGTTGGACTGGTGTATCCCAGAGAATTTGTGCTGGAATTGGAACTGAGTTGTCACTGAAGTTGTGTGTCTGCAAGCTTTGATCTGAACTGCTTTTTCATAGAAACCCCACAGATACAGAAAGTACTGCTGCAGAGGTATTTTAGTTTAGGAACCCTTACATTTTGATGTTGTGCTGAGTTTCTGCTTAGATGAGTGCATCTAGTTTGTCTACTCTTGTTGCTGTCCCAAGAGCAAAAACATTTGGGGATTTTTATTGTGTTGTCCAGCCTTGGTTCCTCCTTTCTGTTACT
The DNA here is from genome assembly GCA_013400955.1 of Drymodes brunneopygia. Classification (NCBI taxonomy): domain Eukaryota; kingdom Metazoa; phylum Chordata; class Aves; order Passeriformes; family Petroicidae; genus Drymodes; species Drymodes brunneopygia. Next base: position 39,310 of record VZTZ01006164.1, read on the forward strand.
CACAACTTCCTCTGACACCTTGAAGTGTCAGCCTGTGTTGATAGGTTCAGGCATAAAATCTGTTTTTACACTTGGTCTATTCATTTTTTCACAAAATCACAGAGCAGCAATAAGTGGATATATAGAATCTCTAGGTTGTAATCTCCTGGTAAGTTGTATTTATTTTTCCATTTTTGCAAGAAATTGTATCTCTGGATTCTTACTGCTGGGAACGGTGATTCATTTGATTCTTGGAAAGGGAAATGTGTGGTAATTGTTTGCAGAGTGGGAAATCAGCTTGGGTGAGTGGCCAGTGTGTTCTGTGTGCCACTGGCAGCTCAGGGGCACAGCCTCACCCTGCAGTGTGAGCAGCCTGTGGGGTTACCCAGGAATGCCAGGACAGTGCTGAGCACTGAGAGTGGAAGAGGAGGAGATGCAAAGCCTCAAAGCTAAATCCTAAAAATCCAAATCAATTGCACCTCCTAGCACTGACTCTCCAGACCCTTCATGTGCAAGTCTGATCTTCAATTATAATTTTATTGTTTGCTTTTATACCTCAAGGCTGATACAGAGTTATACAGATCTTTCATGCTATATGTTTCTGCCTAAGAAAATTCTGGGAGCTTTCTAAGATTGACACTTGTTTATACCACATTTCTATATGTCAAAATACATCTTTACAACTTCTGTTGCTTTTTTCCAGTGTAAACACTGGGAATTGTTCCCGTATTCAGCCTTCCTTGAAGGTGCTGTGGCGTGCAAAGAACATCTGTCTAAATTCATCCGGGAACTTCATGCGAGCTGCTTGAAATCAATCCCGTGTTGGGCTGCAGTCACATTAAAGGATATCTGGAGTACCACGCTCAGGCACATGGAGGGATTTTTGGGGTCATCCTGTGCAGAGCCAGGAGTTGGATTTGATCATCCTTGTGAGTCCCTTCCAGCTCAGGATATCCCATGAAGCCTTTTTAAAAGATGGCTTCACTTGTCTTGAAGAAGTCAAATTCTTTTGTTTTAAACAGAAGTAATTTTTGCTCACTGCTGTCCTGACCGCTTTTACACCTGTGAGAATGTAGGAAAAATGGAAGAAGAGTTGATGGAATCTGACTTCCGTTGTTTTCATTGACAGAGTGGTAACTGTGCTGTGTTTCCTGATCTAAGTGACTGTTTTGTGTCTAATATTAATCACATTTTGAGAGTTGACGTCCCACATTTGGGTTTCATTTTCATACAAAGTGATATTTATACACGGACCTTTGAAAGGCCTGTGATTTTTAATTGTTTGAATTTATTGTTGAAATTCAACCAAACCTTCAGCTGCTCCCTCTAATCAACAACAGCTCTTTTTCACCATTTTCTGTAAAACTGTAAAGTCTCTGTAGAGGCATAAGGGATGGGTGTCATGTTTTCCTTTGAAAAGTCTACCAATAGTTGTCAAATTTGTTTTACTTCAGCAGATGAATAGGTTTTAGTACCTATTTCAGAAACTTTCTAAACCAAATCACTGTCTTTTAATGTAAAATAGGGATATGCAGTTATTTCAGGCCTTAATGTATCTTAAACTTAGTCCTGCATGTTGTCTGACATAAGTCTAGTGGGCCTGTCCTTCATGTCTATGCTTTGGATATATTCCTATTATGTTAATTAAGGTAAGTATTTCACTTGACATCTCTTTTGAATGTAGCAATCTAAATCTGTGTACTTCTGCCAGCAGTAAAAATCTTAAGATTTGATAGCAGAGCAAAGCATTTGAGTGTTCTCAGTGTGGGACTTTGGAGTCTCTGTGTGTTCATAGAACATAAGATCGGTAGATTTTAACATCAGAAAACTGTGACTCATTAAAAATCTGGTTTTAACTGTGGGCAGTGTTACACAGCATTGTGACAATTGGGCATCTTGGTAAAGAAGGGTCTTTTGCCTGATAGTTCCCAGTTGATCCTTAAAGCTCAATGAGATGCTGGGTGACAGTGGGCAGGCTGTGGGTGCCAGGGGGCACAGTGGGCACAGCCCCACAGTGACAGCACATTGTGAGTGGGAGCTGCTGTGGGGGTGGGAGCTGAGCAGTGAAAACCTGGGCTCAGCTCAGTCAAACATGCCTCAGCCCGGGGTGCCACTGTGAGCAGGAGCCTGGAACAGCCTCGGGGTGAAGTGAGTTTGGTGACAGCAGTGCCCTGGAGCCAGGAGGGACAGCCCTGTCCTGGGGACATCAGGGGCCAGGGAGGGATTGTCCCACTCTGCTCTGGGCTGGGGCAGCCTCACCTGCAGCCCTGGGCCAGTTTGGGTGCCACAATCTCAGAGATCTGAAGCTGTTCCAGAGTGTCCCAAGGAGGCACCCGGGGCTGGGGAAGGCTCTGCAGGGGCCACCCGAGGAGGGCTGAGGGCACTGGGCTGCTCCAGCTGCAGCAGAGGAGCTGAGGGCAGAGCTCAGGGAGGGAGGCAATGGCTGCAGGGGGAGCTTTGGGATGGAGAGCAGGGAAAGGTTCTTCCCCCAGAGGGTGCTGGGCACTGCCCAGGCTCCCCAGGGAATGGGCACGGCCCCGAGGCTGCCAGAGCTCCAGGAGGGCTTGGACAGCACTGCCAGGGATGCCCAGGGGGGATTGTTGGGGTGTTCTTCCTGTTCTGGCATGTGTCATTTTTCTTTGTCAGTTTGGGCAACTGCATTTAATCTGGAGAACTTGGGAAAAGTATTTGAGAAAAACACTATTTCACAAGAAGGAAAACTAAAAGCAGTTGAACATAAGTGGCTGAACACACGTTGTGTAACTGAGACATCCCATTAATTTCCAAATAGGAAATGATAAAACCATGGACTTTAACAATGCTGTGTTTACCTCATGCTGGAAGCTGTTGGTGGGATAGAAGGCAGGCCCTGCTGTGTCCTGTCTGCTGCCAGGACAGTCTTCCCAAGGACTTCTTTATGCTATCAAAATGGTACCTAAATCAAATTCTTCAGACATTGCTCAAGTCATATGTGTGTTCTTACACAAAGGATTTAAAATGCAACATTGATTTCTAATACTGGGATATGCTTATAATAAACTCCACAAGTGTGTGTGCTGGATTCATACCATGGAAACCCAAGAGATGCAGCAGTGATGACTCTGAAAGGTATTTAAAGTTTGATCCTCAAGCTGAGGATCATGAGACATGGTGGTGTTAAAAGACAATTTTCTGGTTTGAAAGTAGTGAGATTTGAGACCTACCAGTTATTTGGAAATTATTCCATTTCAGTTATTTGAATCTGTTATTATGGCTGGGGTTGAAAGATGTGTATAAACCCAATTTACATTGTAGGAGCTTTCACCCTCCTTTAAAGCCTTGTTGTAGTTCTCTAAATTATGTGGAATGAATAAGACTTACATGTATTGGTTTCTGCTTTCTGCTGTTGTTCAGTTTTATGAAGGCCATGTGAAATTCAGTGTGCAGTGGAGAACTGTATGAACACACTTCATAAATGCTTTAAAAATAATAGTAGTTCCTTTGATTTTCGGAACTGTTAGAAGCCTAAAGTGGGCTGTTATGATATAAAGTGGAAAATTAAAAAGGTTGTCATCTCCTGGTTTGAAAGGTTTTTTTCATGCTTGGCCAAGGGGCGTATGTTACTCATGAAAATGAAGTTATTCAGCATCTCAGGTTCAGGGGAGTTTTGTGGAAAGCAAAATTGCAGGTCCTTTGAAATGAGGAACAGACTTGGCGGTGACTTTTTCACAGAGAAGAATTTCTTTCCAATATCCCATCTAATCCTGCCCTCTGGCAGTGAAGCCATTCCCTGTGTCCTGGCACTCACAGTTCCTGATGCAGAGGAACTTTCCTGTAGCCCCTTCAGACACTGAGGCTCTGAGGTCTCCACATACCTTTCCCTTCTCCAGGTTGAACATTCCCAGCTCTCCCAGCCTGGCTCCAGAGGGGAGCTACTCCAGTCCCTAGAGCAACTCCACAGTTTTCTCTGGACTTGCTCCAACAATTCCATGTCCTTGTGTTGGGGATACCAGAGCTGAGATCCCTGTTCAGGTAGGCTCTGAGGAGAGCAGAGTGGAGGGGAGAATCCCCTCCCTTGGCCTGCCCACGCTGCTTTTGCTGCACTGTTGTGCTGATTCTCCCTCCGGGACAGAAGGAAGGTCCAACAGGCAGGAAAGGCACAAAACCTTGGAGAGATATTTTGGTGTCTGTGTGTGCACTCACCTGTACCTGGTGCCTCTGTCAATGACAGTGTTCTCATGTTGCTGCTGTGCCCCAAAGCTCTGGATTCTCAGTGTTTTGCAGGGCTGATTTGTTTGTTCCTGTGCACTGACTAACTGCTGCCTTCGTTTCTTTGTAGAGCAAGGCTTAGATCACATAGCAGAAAACATCCTTTCCTATCTCGATGCCAGATCCCTGTGTGCAGCAGAGCTGGTGTGTAAGGAGTGGCAAAGAGTCATCTCAGAGGGGATGCTGTGGAAAAAGCTCATTGAGAGAATGGTACGCACAGACCCGCTCTGGAAGGGGCTCTCCGAGAGGAGGGGTTGGTAAGTACTGAACTCACCTGCTGCAGTGTTCCCCTTCACAAATCCCCTCAGAGGGAGCTCTGCCCAAGAGGGAGTTTAGAGTGAAGGTATTTCTGCGACTGGAGGCCAAAGCTGTGAGCCCCCCTTTCTGCTCTGGCTTTGTCCCTGTTGCTGTCTGTCACCACTTTCTTCCTTGCTTCTTTGTGCAAATTTGGGATTCCTGTTTTGCAGGGAGAACTAACAATTCCATCAGCTCACAAAAAACCGTGGCAGCACATTTGCAGGGCTTTTTCTCAAGTATTTCTACTTCAACTGTTTTTCTTGCTTAAAATATGAAATAGCAGCTTGGTCTGCAAAAGCCTCTCAAAGAGAAACCCTTGCTGTTTGTGGCAGTGGAGTTTTCCTCTCCTTTCCAAGTTTCCAGAGAGCTGTTCTGCCTCAGAACCTTGTTTCCCTGTGCTCTCTAGTGGTGTGCCTGAGCAAAGACACATATAAGAGCAAGGGGATGGCACCCTGCTGCCTGGAAACCTTGTGGAGCAGGGAATCAGACCTGGGAAACACTGTTATCTTTTTAACCTTGGGCATTTTAAATGTTTGTCAAATTGCAAAGTCACAAGGGTTGTGAGAGCGATACTAAAAATTCTTCCAAGTATTGTTGAGAATATGTGCTGGGGGTTTGTTTTAGGCTGGCTTTGCATTCCTGTGAAGTTAGGATTCTTTGTGGTACATTAAAAACTGTGTTTCTCCTTCTTTCTAGGGATCAGTACCTGTTTAAAAACAGACCAACAGATGGGCCCCCCAATTCGTTTTATAGGTCCTTATACCCAAAGATAATCCAGGATATAGAGGTAAGTGTTCTGATCTGTCTTGTCTGCAGCACAGATAATGGTGCTGGTTTTGGGGTTCCAAAGGTGGTGAATGTTGGAGCACTGAATCTGTGTCACTGCTGCTCTTGGAAAGATGTAAAAAACACCCTCAGCAACCCCCTGGCACAGCAGATGCATTGGTTGAGGTGTTAACACCATCCTTTTGGCATTTAAAGAGTTTTGGAACTCTGCTAGGGCTCTGGATTTTAATAAAACAGTAGGTGTAGGACACACTACTCCAAGATAATTCCATGTATTGCTGAATGTTCAGTATATTGACCATACTCCCTGAGTATGATGATCTGAGGTTGATGCCTTAAACACCAATTATTTAAAATATTACTTGTGAGGCAGTCACTGTTGAAAATACAGCTTTGGTGCCCATAGGGGATTTTTCCTCCCTCTGGTGGTTTGGTGGGAGCAATAATCAGTCCTATGATGAGGAACCCACAGGGGCATCAGTGGTAAAGAAGCTTCTGATATAAAATTTTGCTTATCTTGTTTTGAGATTTACAGAGCTGGGCTTGCTCAGTGGTTTTGAAATATTTCTGATAAATCAGGGTCACCCCAGTGTTCTGCCAGCAGGAGCAAGTGTGTCTTGCTCTGTTTGCTGTACCCACCACAAAGCTCTGAAGCTACACAACAGACTGTCATGGATTTATATTGGGATGGGAAATTATTGGTCTGAAATTTATTAGTTGGGAAATGTGTTTTGATGTTGAAGACAGATGTGAACTAATGGAATTACTCTGTAGAATGGCAAATGGCAATTTGTGCTGCTTGGCACTGAGGAAACAAAATTATCCCCAACTCTGAACCCAGCTGTAAAATGGTTCTGCTGGAAGCCATAATGTGCTTTCCAAATACCTTTTTATAAACCTTGCTACATCATTTATAGACATTTAAAGATAAAGAACTGAGCATGAAATGCACCCTGGGCAAAATATGATCAAAATTGATATTTACCTGAGAGCTGAATGATCCGCTTCATTATTTGAGGGGAGATGTATTTTCCCTGTAGGGAATGAGAGTGATACTGCAATGATAAGAAACCTGTGGGATTAAGACCTTTTAGTGTGATATTTTCTTGCTTTCTGCACAATTCTGGCCTAGTTCTGTAAAGAAAATGGGCAAAAAGCAACATGAAAACCTTTGCATAGCACGCTAAAACAGTTTGGCATTACTGTAACTCACACTTTTGATGTTATTCTTCTGAAACTCATTTGTGTAAGTGGAACATTTTTGTAGGCATTGTTGTTATTCGAGATGGAAGAACTCCTTGAAGGTTTTCTGAGGGTTTTCTAAGGCCTTTTGAGTTATCCCACTCTGCACTTTAATGCTTTGATTCTTTAGTCGCTGTAGATTTGTTTTCCAATGCACAGAAACCAAGCTCCTGAACTGAATACTTCTTGCTAGGATGAAGCAAGTAGGAAAAACCCCAAACCCTCGTGCTTCTCTCATCCCCAATATCAATAATAAATACAAAAAAATTGTCAGTCTTTGAATAGCTCATAGTGGGAAAAGAGTGGGATTTAAAAATGTACTGTAGTAATGGATGTGTTTCTTTTAAAAATTCCTAATTTCATTAAATTAACAATAAATTAAACCTTAGGTTAGGAGAAATGTGCACTGCACAGCCCGATAACAAGAGCGCATCCTTTCAAAATGGATACAAAACACATTGGTGCTTGCAAGTCAAGAGGCACAGATTCCAAGCCTCCTTTGAACCTTAGGTTTTTCTGATTTTCAGCTCGTGGCTGTTTATTTCCCCTTCAGTGAGGCTCAGGTGGCTGCTGGGGGATGTGGGGTCAGGGCTTGTCCCTGGCTGTGGGGTGGAGCTGGAGCCCAGGTGCCCTGAGGAATGAACACAGCATGAACTGGGATGGTTCTGCCCATCCCAAGCTGCCTGGCAATCCAGCTGCTGCTACCTCTGCTTCCTGAGGTTTCTATCTCATGTTTGTATCCTAAGGGTGTTAAATATCCCTGGCCATGCCAAGGAGCTCCCTAGTGCCTCAGGTGGAGTAGGGAAGCAGAATCAGGGCTGTGAGGAAAAATCCCAGTAGTTCTCTGCCTTCCCTTCCATGCTTGGCTTACAAACGCACGAACAACACGAGTCCTCAGTGGCTGTCAGTCACTTGGGGTGGAATTTAAGGTGTTGGCAGTGGCCTTTTCCTGTCCACAGCCCGTGGGCACTTGGAAAGAGCAGCAAAGCTGGAATCAGCCAGCACCTGTGAGCTGTGGGCTCCTGCCTCTGCACTCCCCTCAAGCAGGAGGAGGGGGAGCTTCTCTCTGCCCAAATCCAGGAAGGAAATGCACCTTTGTCCATTCCTGCAGAACAGAGCAGTGTGTGTTTGAGAGGCAGTGGTTCCTTCCAGAGTCAGCAGTGCCCGGTGCTCGGGCAGCGCAGTTCCTGCTCCTGGCTCCTCGGAGCTGCCAGGTTGGGGGAAGGCAGCAGGACAGGACAGGGGGATTGTGCCACAGCAGATTTCTCCCTGCTCACACATTCCCTCCAAGCCCTCTGAAATATTGCTGTTTGCCAGGCCTCCGACCCAGAGTGGGCTTGGTGTTTGTACTAATAGTCAAGTGCCCAACAATTCTTCGCTTCCAAAAGTCCAGTAGAATTTTTCAAATAAATCACCCTTTAGTGTACTTCTCACAAATTGCTTCCCTAGAGGGCTGTCAAAAGAAGCTTTTAATACTGTTTAAAATGTAGAGAGTGAGTACCAATAACAACCAAATTTAGCTCTAAGATTAACTTTTTCCTCCTTTTTATGTTTTTAAGCCAAAGTTGCTCTTCCACAATTTTGTCCTTTCCCCATTCTTCCATATTGCACAGCAATGTGCAGAAGCTCTTAAATAAGACTTTCATCTTAGCTGTGATGAAAAATTTTTTTGCCTCTGAATGTCAAAATGTTTTGTCTTCAAATATCTGCCTGGATCTTTAATAAAGCTCTTCCTGTTTCTGTCAGAGGGTCAGAGTTTAGGGAGCCATATTAGCATTTATAGAACTATATACCTTTCATTAAAAACAAATCCAATGGATTTGATTCTTTAATACAGTAAAATATATTTGATGTAGCACAAAAATCTTGTCATTTGGTATTTTTCCACAAAGATTGACCAAATTCTGCTAAATTGTTTCCAAGGGTGAGAGTTAGGAATTTACTGCAGCTGGTGCTAAATTGAGTTGTGGGCAGAGATAAGCTCAAAACAGAATGTGCTCTCTGACTGTCAGAATTTGAAAAATAATCCCAAACCTGAATTAACAATTGGAAACTAAAATGAGGAATGATAAACAGCAAATTTGAATTCTTTCCTGTGGGCTCTACTTGCCATGTGGGTCAAAAGTTCATGCAACCACAAAGTGGTGGGAGCTGAAGGTAACATGGGCAGGAATTTGGCAGAGGGAGCTTCCCTTGCCTCTCCAGAAATGTAGTGGTGCCAGTGTCTGTTTATTTCATGCCAAACACATTTTAGGAACATAATGTCACTTCTGAAGTCATTGAATTTGAAAATAAGAGGGCATTTAGAGATCTGAAACCAAGTTCTTGGAAAGAGAACTCCCCACCTCCACTGTGAAGCCAAATATTAAATTAGGTTTCATTTCACAAGAGGTGGTCCAGTCCCTCCAAACGTCTCCAAGTCACATGTTGAACTGCCAGGGTTCATTAAGAGCTTTTTTTTAAAGGGTTTGGATTTGTGGGTTTATCCTAGAAAACTGGGCTTGGTTTGTGGCTGGAGTGGGGTTGTGCAGGATCAGGGCTATCCCATGGGGCCCTGTTCACAGGCACAGTGCCAGGCTGGGGAGTTCAATCCTGCTACTTCCAGAACCCCAAGTCCCTGGAATTTTTCCATATTATTTGTGAATCTTGGACAACTATTGTGTTGTCCCCTCAGGATTAGCACAAGTATCTATTTCTGGTGATGAGTTGAGAAGACTTTATTTCATAAATGTTCTCCTCATCTTGAGGCACATGTTGAGTGCCCTCAGCTTGTTTCCATGGAGATTGGGTCCACCTAATTAAGATGAGAATAAAAATGTGTTTTTTCCAAAGGCTTCAGGAAAATGTGGTGCCAGGCCATCAGATAAACTCACTGTGTTCTTCTGATTTCTGAAAAAGTTCAGGTTTTAGGACTGGAACTGAAATTTTAAAGCCTTGGGACAATTTGAAAAGAGGAATAAGTCAGTTCTTGCCTTAAGTCCCTGCCGGCATTGGGAGATGGTTGTTTATGAAAGTTGCAGGGTATAATTTCTGAGGGAAATGGGTTTGTTTAGTACTGCTCTACTTATGATGCTGGAGAAATTTTACGTGCCTGTGTGAGGAGAATCTGGTCAGCATTAAATGCCTAGAAATTTTTCCAGCCAGCCTTTGAAATCTCTATTGCACAGGCACTTTCCAAAAAGCATTTCTTATAAATGAAGCTGGCCAAGGAAAGGGGAGGCTTTGAAGCAGGAGGGACCAAGTTCTTGTGGTGCGTGGCACAGATTCCAGCTGTCTCCTCTGAGCAGGGCAGAGCTCCCCTTCCAGCTGCCCCGGCCACGGGGTGTGGCCCTGGCTTGGCTCCTCAGGTTCCCTCTGCCCACCTCACTCCTGCTTTTCAACACAGATGGGCTGGAGAGCAGCCCTGCAAAGGGATCTGAGAGTCTTTGCTTATCAAACCCTCTTAACTTTATCGTGAATAAATTATTAAGCCCTCTCTACCCTGGTGACACAAGTTCATTTACTTGTGCCTTCCCTCTGCCATGGTCAGGAGGGATTTTCCTTTTTCCCTTTGAAGAAGGCAGGAGAAGAACAAAGGGTTGGATTTTCCTGGCCTAATGCATCAGGAGAAATCCCTACATACGTAACAAATGTGGATGTTCCTTCTGCTCTTTCCTGCCCCACTTGTCCTGCAGGAGAATTGTGTATTCAGAGGGAACACAAACTCCTTGGTTTATGGGATTAAGATAAACCCATTACTCTGCAATAACATTCACAAGGACAAAAATGCAGTTGTTAGCCAAGGAGCTGAAAACACAGTGTACATTATCCATTGGGAAAAAAACCCCTCCCTGTTCCTAGTAGATTATCCTTAACACTTCCAGTGTATAGTTAATATTCCAGCTGTTAATGCAGATGAATTGCATTTTTTTCACTGTGCATCTTTGCACCAGTGAATGTATTCTGGCATGGTCAAGGCTTGGCTACACCTCTACATCTTGGACTATATTCTGTTTGTACTTTTCTTGCTAAATTCCTTTTTTTCTTTCAATCCATTTGTGTACCTCTTCAGCTGCCAAATGGCTCTCCTGCTGTGGCAAATTCTCCGTCTTTATCCCTTGTATGTCCAGATTTTGTTGGTTGTGCAGCATTTGTGAGCTACTTGCTGCTGTTGCTCTGGTGAGCTTTGAGGAGAGTGTGAGAAACTGTGGGTGTGAACTCAGGAGACAGAATTCTGCTTTTAACTGGGAAACCCAAGTGCAGAGGCAGAGGAGACGTTTGAGGGCATCTGTTGAAAATGCAGTAGTGGGTGTTGGGTATCTTGGTGTTGGTTTGGAACCATAAATATGCAGATAAACTGTGGGATTCTTCAGTCCTGACTCCCTGACACTTGCGAGAGTCCATAAACGTGATGATTTCCTCCCCCTCACACCTGCTGTCCTCCCTGCTCGATGGATCCAGTTAGTATATCTCCTGGCAGGAGGGTGCACATAAAGACTTTCACTCCCTGCACCACGGAGCAACAACCAGAAATTCCCCACAGCAGAAGCTTTCATGTGGTTGCCAGGTCTGCATTAACCATGTTCCTCTCGGAGGGTCCTCCCATTGCCCACCCACTCAGTCTGTTCAGTCATCCCAAATGTTATTTCTCTGGATGTGCACATCTGGTTTCACTCTGCTGCCCAGGGAAGTGCTGCTGTACATTCTGTGTGTCGTGGCTGCTTTCCCAGCATCCCAAGAATTAAGACAGGGTGAAGGGATTTTACAAGTTCTCCAAACAAAGGCACTGTTTTCCCACAGTAGCCACACCACATAATGGCTGCATGGAAGGACATCTCCTCACAGAACTAAAATGTGCACCTGTATGTGACTTAAGGCCCTCACAGAGATACACAAGAGTTTAGTTTCCTTTATCTGAAGCCAGCATTTTCTTATGGGGAGCAGCTGAAGGAGCTTCCTGTAGTGAACCTCTGAGAATTGAGTCAGCTCGTGTCCCAGTGCCTGGTGAGCAAACTTCACTGCATGCTGCTCTCTTTGGGAAGCTGTGACCAGCAGCATTGCTGGTTTGTGGGCTTCCCAGTGTGTCCTGGAGTGGCTGTCACAGGAAGCTGAAGTGTGGAAGTGCTCATAAGGTGTTTGAGCACTCACAGCTCCTCTGACACATGCTTAGTGCAATTTAGTGCAGACCTGTCCCAGAACAGGGCTTTGGGGAAGCTCTCCCTTGAGACTATTCAGAATTGAATATCTGAACATAAATAGTTTCTAAAATTATTTTAATTGGCTGACTGGGATGCTTTATGTCCTGTGTCTCCAGTGTTACTGTTGCATATTTAGATCTCCTGCCTTCAGATCTGTAATTATATTGATTCCTGCTGTTAATGTCTGCAAACGTCTCCTGTTTCTGAGGGGCAGAGGAGTTGATGATCTGCAGTTGTGCCCTCCTAGCCCAAATGAGATAAAGCTTGGGAATTGCCTGTGCCTCCCCCTCCGGCCCTGCATTCCATGCTGAGCAGGGAGGGTGATGAGCTGGGCTGTTCCCTTCAGAGCAGTGTCAGGTTTGAGCCCAGTGTGACAATCAGCAGGGCACTGCCTGGCCAGGAAAGCTGATCTCAAACTGCCACCCTCACTATCCTGATTTCATTGGCTTCCCCACCAAACTGAAAGGGAATGAGGGGAGGATGAGTGATCTGTCAGCTGCTCCTCTAGAAGGATCTCTTTGTATTTGTGATTTAGATAAATTCCTGAGGCACATCAGGTTTGTGTTAGGACTGGGTATGATTTTCTCCAAATTGCATAATGGGAGACAACTGAGGGAGAAAACAAAGTGGAAAGTCAGTTTTCTCTTGAAACAGACATGTTTTCCTGGAATTGGGATGTCACAGTCACACTCCACTTCTGTCTTTAGTAAGTGTTCAGTCAGTTTTAGTCTTGGAGGAGCTGCAGAGGTGCCTGCTATTGCTTTGGAAGTTAGGATTATGTAATAAATATGCTTTTCCAAACAAACTGCCAGTCTGTCGGCTTCTCCCCAGGTTTCCATGCAGTATTCGGGGAGGATTCCAGGGAAACAGCTGAACAGATGGCCTGATCTGGTGAAAGCATCTCAGCCTGCCCAGGTGCTGCAGGTGTTGGCCTGGAGTTCTTGGCACACATTCTCTTATGGTTGTGTTAGGATCTTCCTGTCCAAACCCCCACATTTCTCTGAATCCAGCATCAGTTTTCCAACAAGGAATAAAGCTGATTAAGACCTGAAAATCATGCTGCTTCTGCTGTGAAATAGTTGGCACCTTTTAAAGGCGTGTCAAGTCTCTTTCCTTAAAAATAGCTTTCAGAATTAAAGAATTACCTTTCTACAGATTTCAAGTTGGGGGAGGAAAGCAAGTTTGGGTTATTTGAAACCTTATAGTTCCTGTTGAGCTTTATTTTTATCAGAGTTTTAGGTACTTTTGGGAGTGTCTCATATCTCAAAACCCCTTTCCAAAGTGTGTGACTACAATGAATGGGTGCTATGGCTGGGTAGGGGAAGGGAAGGCCCAGGAAATCCCTTCACCCACGTGTTGGACTGGACATGGCACCATGTGAGCTCCTGGTCTCATCTTTGCAGCTTTGGTTGGTGGATCACATAAATATGGGGGGAACCAAAGGGTCCTGGAATGTATCTCTGTAATGGCTCCTTGGGAAATTCTCATTAAGGTTGGCTGACCATGATTTCCTCCATAAACACAGCCTTTGTCATGACAAATTACAGAAGTCCTAATTGTGATTGGTGTGTACTGGGAGCATGTTGTAGGAGAAGAGATCTGTTTAATATCCTTCGGATTCAAGGATGGTGTGTGTAACGGTGAAAAGCTGGGGGGGTGTGGGACAGTCCTGCAGCCTGAGGCCCAACTCCTGTTTCTGCCCTCTGCTCAGACTATAGAATCCAACTGGAGGTGTGGGAGGCACAACTTGCAAAGGATCCAGTGCCGCTCCGAGAACAGCAAAGGAGTCTACTGTTTACAGTATGATGATGAGAAGATCATCAGTGGCCTACGAGATAACTCCATTAAGGTGAGCCTTCCCTTTGGCCTTTCCCTGGCAGTGAGTGGGATTCTGCCCTGGAAGCTGCCTGTACTTCCTTGGTGTCTCTTCCTGGCACAGTGTCTGTGTGGGGTTGGTGAGGGTGGGGTCTCTGAGCCTGGCAAAGTCCTCACCTGCACTCTGCTCTTGAGGCCACTGGCAGCCTGGAATCACTCCCATTGACTGCAGGGATGTGCCAGGGATCACTGCATTGACTGCAGGGATGTGCCAGGGATCACTGCATTGACTGCAGGGATGTGCCAGGGATCACTGCATTGACTGCAGGGATGTGCGCTGATACCGGGGTCCCCCCAGAGGGGGGAGGTCTCTGCCATTGGCCTTGACTATGGCTGTTTTCATTGCCAGGACTTTGCCTCCATGGTCATCCTCCCTGGCAATTCCTTTGGCCAGACAGAATTTGATGTCCTCATGCTGCTTGGTTATTGCACTGCTCTCTCAAAAACTTACATCAGAACTTCCCTAAGCTAAAGTGAAGGACAAAGCCCACTGATGGGACAGACTCATCTGTCATGGAATCTGGTTTTTCTCCTTTTTTTGCTGCTGTGACAATGTTCAAGTCATTTTCTTCATGTTGATAAACCATTTACCCTTCTTGTTTTTATCAGATTTGGGACAAAACAAGCTTGGAATGTTTGAAAGTATTAACGGGACATACTGGCTCAGTTCTTTGTCTGCAATATGATGAAAGAGTTATTGTAACTGGATCTTCAGATTCTACAGTGAGGTGAGTGTTAAGTTCTGGCACAAAAATAATTTGAGTATCAGGGCTGGGAATATTTTCAATAATCTCTAAATATCAGAAAACATCCCTAAAATGAATGTGATGTTTGTATTCTAGAAGCAAGATATTCATACTTGGCAAAACGTCATATTAAATGAATTTTTCTCCAAATCTGTTTTGTTCTTTTAGCATTAGGAATTTTGAAGGAATATGACCTGCGGGATTCAGGGCATATCCTGAAGTTTTGGAGTGGCTGATGGCCAAGCATACAGTAATTCCTTCAGTTAGGGTTTCTTGTACTGCCCTCTGACACGTTGTAGTTGTGACTGTTACTGAGAGGGTGTTCAGCGCATGTGGAGCACTGCCTACCTGCAGTTCTGCTGCAGTGAGGACACTTCCAGCACCACCTTCCTGCCTTCCCCAAGCCCTGCCAGGGCTGAGCCAGCCAGAGCTCTCCCTTGGGGTCTGGGGCAGGCTTGGGCACGTTCACACCCTGCAGAGCCCTCAGCTTCCCTTGGGATAACGCTGCTCTCTCCCGCAGAGTCTGGGATGTAAATACAGGTGAAGTTCTGAATACGCTGATCCATCACAACGAGGCCGTGCTGCACCTGAGGTTCAGCAATGGGCTGATGGTGACGTGCTCCAAGGACAGGTCCATTGCCGTGTGGGACATGGCCTCCCCCACGGACATCACCCTGCGCCGTGTCCTCGTGGGGCACCGCGCCGCTGTCAACGTCGTGGACTTCGATGACAAGTACATCGTGTCAGCCTCGGGGGACAGGACCATCAAGGTGAGTGCAGAGCTCTGCTCCAGGGCTGTCTGGCTCCCAAGGAAAGCCCTGGAGCATCTGAGGGGTTCAGGTGCAGTTCTAACACTGTGCCTTTCTTGTGTCTCTCAGTGAGCAGTGTCCTCTCGCTGGCTCTTGGTGACATTTGGCACACAGCTGCACTGGAATGTTTTCACGGTTTCTGTTGTACAACTGCAGAAAAGCAAAACCCATTTGCTGTTTGAACTCTTAGTCTCGACATCAATTGCTTTGTTAAATGTGGCACATCCTGTGCCTTTTTCCAGTGGTATTTTTAATTTCACTTGGCAGTTCTGTCCAGACATGAAATTCCTCAGCAGTGCCTTTCCTCACCACACCTTCCCAGCAGCTCAGCCAGGCTCTGCCATGTTGGAAGGATTCAGAGGCTGTTACATACCAGGAGATTTGAGTTACCCAGAGTGCATGAATATAACAAAGGCATTTCCACCCTGCCCTCTCTGAACCAGAGCTGCCTTAGGCTGGGCCAAAAAGTTCTTGGCAGTTCCATGTCCAAATCTCTGCCAGAGATCCTGTTGCACTCTATGTTGGAAAATGAGCCACTTGATACTCTGCATTACAACTTCAATTACAGTTCATTAGAAATGGGAAAAGTTGATTGAATCCTGTAATGCTAAGACCAAGCTTAAAGACCACGTTCAGACCTTCTCTTACTAAGAGCTTCCTAGTAATTTCTCTGGTTAAAAAATGTGAGAGTTTTCTGTGTGTTTGTAACTCCAGTTTTAAAAATGATTCTTAACTTACCAAGTGTAATCAAGGTTTTGAAATAACTTGGAGCAGTCCCTGCCACCTGAAAATATTTTAGATACAGCCCCCAGCTCTTCTCAGTGCTGTAGCAGTGCCTGGTGGCTCTGTCCCTGCTGAGTCCCCACTGGTGCCCGAGTCCTGCTCTTTGCCTCTGAAGATGCTCTGTGGGTTTTCACTCCTGTGTTCAGCAGAGCTCAGGCTCAGACCTCTGTCTGTGAGTTCATAGTGGCTTCTTGTGCAGTGCAGAGGCTTTGTTTGGTGTAGCTCTCAGGAGCTCTGTCCCATGTCCCCAGGTGTGGAGCACCAGCACGTGCGAGTTCGTGCGGACCCTGAATGGGCACAAGCGCGGCATCGCCTGCCTGCAGTACCGGGACCGCCTGGTGGTCAGCGGCTCCTCGGACAACACCATCAGGTGGGTGCCCCCAGCTGCTGCCGTGTGGGACCTGCAAGCAGCATTTCCCTGAACTCAGATGCTGCAAAACTGCCTCGGCATGGCTTGCCATTGGAGCAGGTGGTTTGTGAATGGGGGTTAGTGTGGGAGTAAACATTTCACAGCCCCGTGAAAGAGTGCGACACTGAGGCTTCAAAGTGAACAAAACCCTCTTATCTGCTGCTGTATCACCTTTGCTGCTGGGGGAAATGGAGAAGACATTGCTCCCTGGTTTTCTTATTTCCTGAACCTCTAATCAATAGTTTACAGAGAATAGAATAAACTTGGTAGAATTTCCCAAAATAACACATATCTGAGCTTTACTTGCATGTGATTTTGAATGATTACATTTATTTGATACATGTACTGCAGCTGCTCTGATGACACCTTTTTTAAGCAAATTAAATATCTCCCTCAGCAAAGCAGGCAGGAGATACTTAACCCTGGGTGTGGGAATCAGCCTTTCTCCTGTGTTCTCCCCAGGCTCTGGGACATTGAATGTGGTGCCTGTTTAAGAGTCTTAGAAGGCCATGAAGAGCTGGTTCGGTGCATCAGGTTCGACAACAAGAGGATTGTTAGTGGAGCCTATGATGGGTAGGTTTGAAAGCAGTTCCCAAAATTTTGTCTTTCTCTTGTGGGGCTCTCAGGAGTCTTCAGACCATTTTTGTGGGGCTGAGGGCAGGACCCCCTCCATGAGCACCTCTGACTTGCTCGGTGTCTGCAATGCATTGTGGATTCACGGCAGTTACATCTGTATCCAAATCCTCCATTTCTTCCTCTGCCTGGAGAGTTACTGAAAACAATTCTGGAACTGGGTTTGTAGCCTTTTATTTGGGGTCAGTGTCTGCCTGGGCTTGGTGAACCCAGCTTCATTCCCATATTGCACAGGGGTCTGTGTGTGCATTGTCAGCTTGTCTGTCACAGCCATCACAGAACCATCACTGCTGCTGCAAAGAAACACAAAACTGCCTGGCTATAACAAGCTTGAGCATCAGTATTTCTCACAATGTGCTTGATCCTGAGGAAGTAGCTGTAGGGAAAACCTGGTAAGCTTCCCAGAGCTTTGGATGTTACTTTCTATGTTTTCATAATGATTTTCTTCTCTTACTTTTAGGAAAATTAAAGTTTGGGACTTGCAAGCTGCTCTTGACCCCCGTGCCCCAGCAAGTACATTATGCTTGCGTACGCTAGTGGTAAGTAAAAATTAATTAATTTGGGGTGGTCTTGGTTGTTTCAGTGCATTGTTGTGGGATGGGTGGGAATGTCAGGATGGTTTATCCTTGTCAGGATATTACGTCTGCAGTGCTTGAGAATGAAGAAAAATTTATTGTCGTGTCCTGAATTATTTGCATCTGAGCTTAAATGAAAAATCAAGTTTTTCTGGTTTGAGATTCCCAGCTACTTTCATGAAGAAATCCTCATGATACTGTATCAAATCACTCTGGTTATTGGTGTGTTTCCCTAATACCACTGTAGGGCTGGTTTTAAATTTCCTGTTATTAAAAAGGGGCAAGAATCTTGTGAGCCTTTCCCAAACATTTCTGCTAACCCTTCAGTTTGGAAGGAAGAGCTGGGAAGGGGGAAGAGAGGCTGAGTCCAAAAGATTGCCACAGGAACTCTCAACCCTTTGGAGGACTGTCACATTTAAGGCTTAAGTTACTTAAGTTGTATTTTTCTTTGTAATGAGGGGTTTGGCTTATGACAGCAGCCTTAATTAAAAATAGATAGGGGATTGAATTCCTTGTTCTTTTCACCCAAATGTGTGTGGAATTTTACTTCAGGAGTCAGTTTGACAAGCCCATAGCAACTCAGAATCTTTGGCTGTAGGTGACGCACGTGCTTGGCCTTCCCAACACCTGGAGCAGTGCTCATGTGGCTGGAAATGCTTCTCCTTTTTCTTTCTCTTCAGTCGTCTTGGTACAGAGATGAGATTTAACTATTCCTTTACTTAGTTTTAGTGAAAAAGTTGTTTGTTTGTGTGTTCTGTGGGTATCCTGTAGCTCAGGTTGGAGTTTGGGATCACTCTGCCAGCTTGGGTTAGTTCTTCAGTAAAGGCAGAGTCCTCACTTTAAATTTAATAAAAATGGGTAAGCAGGACTGAGGGGAGACCCTTTTCTGAGCTTCTTGTGCCACTTTGAGATCTGTTGGGAGAGCTGCTGGAGCGTGTACTGCCCTTCTTATGGCAGTGTTTGAATCCCTGAGCATCCTCTCAGCAGGGTGGAGCTGTGATGTGCTGGCTTGGGGCTGCACAAAGTCAGAATCAGCAGAGAATTCTGCAGGAGGAGGAGCCCTGGCAGAGCATCAGTGCCAGCCAGGGGCCAAAATTGCTGCTCCTTGGTGGAGAGGCAGCTTCCATCTGGAATAATCTCAGCCTATGCCTGGGCTGGCCCACTGAGGGAGGCTCAGGGTACAGCACTGGATTGGGAGCTGTGTGTTTTCTGTAAAGAATTTACATACAAAAGTAGCTTTTTCTTAAAAATGTCTGTAATTACAAAGGTTTTTTAGTCAGCACTGCAGAGTTTGAACATACCTTTTGTGTCCAGATCCCTGTGTGGTACCAGTGCACTGCAGTGTTTCCCCCTTGCCTTGCTGACTGCTTGCCTCTTGCCCACAGGAACATTCAGGACGTGTCTTTAGGCTGCAGTTTGATGAATTTCAGATCATTAGTAGTTCCCATGACGATACAATTCTGATTTGGGATTTCTTAAATGTGCCACCGAGTGCCCAGAACGAGACCCGTTCTCCATCTAGAACATACACCTACATCTCCAGATAACAGTCTGCACTTTACTGCCCTCAGAAGGTAAGGTTCCCTTGTTTGCTGGGTCTGGGAAATGGCTGAAATGTTTCCTCTGCCTGCAGCTTGGCTTAGTCAAACAAAAGGAGGTTTTCCTTGAGAAAATAAAACCTTTTTATGCCACTCCTTTCCCTATCTAGTCTTTGTGTGGTCATGCTCCACCATGTCCTGTTGGCTTCCCCCTTCTGCAATCCCTCCTAGTTATACCTGGGTGTTCAGGCATGTTAGAGGGAGCTGTCATGGATTCCCAGCGCTGCTAGGAATTGAGGAGCCTTGGTGTATGGCACAGGCATTCCAACTGGGAGATGTTTGGAGCTCTCCATGTGCCTGCTGCCTGTGAGGAGCTGTGGAAGGAACAGTGCAGGGCCCCTTCAGGATCTGAGCCCTGGGCAGGAACAGCAGCTCTGTGAGGAGCACAAGTGGCAGGGAAAGCTGTCAGAGCTCACAGCACAGCTCAGAGCTGTCTGAAACAGAGCCCAGAACTTGCTGTAGTTGGTTCCCTTTTCCCAGTCACTGCAGGCAGTGCTCAAAGCACTTTGTTGGGAGTGTGGATTCTTCTCCTCTCTATTGCTGCCAACAATTGCACTTCAAAATTCACCTACCTGTGAGTGCTGGGGCTTGGAAACACAGGCATTGACCTTCCAAAGCACAGCAGGCTCTGCCAGGGCTTCCAAGGAATTGAAGACACCACAGGAGGAGTTGGGAGTGACATTGCCCTGACAGGAAGGATTTATTTTATTTGAAGTAGATGATGAATGCTTTGCTTTAAACACTGTGTGGAAAACCTTCCTGTAAGAAGGGATTTCCATTGTCTCTCTGGATACATTTGTCCCTGCTGTGGCAATGTGTTGTCAGGTTTTTGCACTCCCGCAGGATCTCTGTATCTGGCTGGGAAATCCCTTCCCTTGTGCAGACACACTTTGAGATGCTCCTGCTTAAAGATGAGTTTTCTTTCACCTCAGGAAGGGCTGGCTGCCTCCCCTGCTACTGAACTCCTTTTAAAACCAGCAGGGCAGTGCCCTCTGTGGATGTGACAGTCACTGTGCACAGAGGATCTGAGCCAGCAGTTGGCCACTGCCAGGCTGAGCTGCCTCTCAACATTGCTGTAAGCAGGCCCTAGGATAAGGAAGAGCTCTAAGGCTGTGAACTCAAGCCACGTGCAGAATCCCACCTAGGGTTTGAAGAACCCTGCTGCAAGGGTAGTGAAACTCATGGAGTGGGTCCTGCCTGGGCTGGGACAGGGACACCTGGAAAGGCTGAACTGCTGAGAGTGTTTGTACAGGATGGGAGTGGTTAAAAACAACTCCATGGGACATAATGCCTTAACTCCCCAAGGAGCCAGGGCCTCCAGCACTGCCTGCCTTGTTTGTTTGATCCCAGAGGACATAACTGCATCCTTGGGGAAAGCTGTTTGCTGACACTGATCATCCCCAGGGACCCTGCCCTGCTCCTGCCATTGACTTTGTGCCACTGGATCCATACCTAAGTGAGTTGCTGCTGTGGGGACCCCAAGACTTGTTCAACCTGAATGGTTTTCCCTCTCAATGGAAAACTTATTTTCCTCCTTTCTGAGTAATTCTATTTTTTCTTTTCCTTGCCTTTTCAGGCAGATAGAACAGGCTGCATTTTACAAACAGTCTCCATCTACCTTCCAGTCCCGCATCAGCACTTGCTTCTGTTAACTAAAATGATGATTTGAGATGGACAAGTTTTGGTTTCAAATTACAGTTTGGGCAGGTGGCTTTTATTAGTTTTGATTCATATAAAAGCCACACATTGTGTTTTAAGCACAAAAGAAACTCAGACTATCCTGAGTTTAAGAGACTCGCAAGGATCATCCAGTCCAACACCCTGCTCAGACACCCCAACAATATCCCCTGGGCATCCCTGGAACAGTGTCCCAAGGCTCCTGGAGCTCTGGCAGCCTTGGAGCCATGCCCATTCCCTGGGGAGCCTGGGCCTGCCCTGGCCTAGCTCCAGCTGTTCCCTCAGGTCAGGAAATGAGGAGTTGTGTGAAATCCCTGTCAGTTCCTTGAGCAGCACTGTGCTGGTGTCACTTGGCCACATGGCACTCACAGCTCCATGTCTGGGGTGTGCCAGAGCACTGGGAGCTCCCTTTGGCAGAGGGTTCTGCTTCTCTCATCCTGCACACTTGGCAGTTGTGCTCAGCTCGGTCTGCCTGGCCCAGGAGGCACAGCTGGGACCATGCAGCCCCAGGTCCTGGTGTTGGTAATGACAGTCCCTTAACAGCTATTTCCTCACTGCAGAGATGCTGTGATGTCACTTTTTGACATGTTTGTCTGACTTCAGAATCCAAAACCCCTAAATCTACATAAAATTATGGTCAAAGAGCTAATATTTCATCATGGCATTTAATGAAACAGTTTTATAAGCTTTCAAACATCACAGTCTTGTGAGTTTTGAAGCAGCCCTGCGCACATTTTTACAGTCTTTGCGATGTGAGGCTCTTCAAAGTGGATCATTTTTGACAGTGCTGGCAGTTGGCTGTGAGAGTTTTATTGCTTTCTGTTGAATTCCTTTTGTTTATTGTAACATGATAAAAATTGTTACCATATGATCGTCTAATATTCTGGTATTAAGCATTAGGCCCTGGGCTGAGGGAAGGGAAGTCAGGGGGAAGTGCCTGTAGATGTTTTAACCTTTCATGGGAATTTCATATCAAGAGGCAAGTTCTCCCTGGTCCATAAAGATGGTTTTGGGAAGTGGCAGGTAAAATCAAAGCTCAGATTTAATTGCACTCAAACCTTACACTGCCTCCAAGCTGATGACGGAGTCACCAGGCTGGAAATGGGAATATCAAAGTATTTGAATTCTGTCTGTTTTCCTAAAAGCTGCTGGGGTGTTAAAGCAGCTGAACTTGCCTCCTGTGCAGAACTCTTCTGTGCAGTGTGAGGGAGAAAGGACAATTCCCTGGCAGTTGTAGGTCACTGCTCCAGTGAACAGCACTGGGGTCTGGGGGGCTGAGCTGGAGGGTGGAGGGTCCATGTCTGTGCCCAGCAGGGCTGGGACTGTGGCTCTGTGAAAGGAAACTGCCAGTGGGTCACTGCAAGGACCAGAGCCATGGAGAGCCTGGCTGTGGCTGAGCCCACCCCAGAGCCTGTGGGGCACTCCCCTGCAGCAGGGGCTGCACTGGGGAGTTCCTGGCCAGCAGCCCCTGCTGTCCTGCACGAGTGTCACCTCCTGCACAAGCTCTGCCCTTCCCCTCCCAGCCTGGGTGCAGATGGTGCTGTGGGCCTGAGCACTGCTGGATGCTGCTTACTGTGAGCCTCCTCTCAGTTCACTTGTCTCTTGTCTTTTTCAGGGTTCCACAGTCTTGAACTACTGGATTTTTGGCTACTACATGCCTGAAGATGATTGACAGCTAAAGTCAGAATTGGTTCTAGATGCTGTGTAGATGCAAAGCAGCACAATTCTATATCTAAATTTCTTAATCTTTCCTGCTCTCAGTGGTCGTCTTTGAATTTGCTACAAATTCACTGACTTCGAGTAGATGAATTTCAGAAGCCTATCCTTCCCTGCTGTGAGAAATCCAAAGCTTCAAATGTAAATTGTCCGTAGAAACTGAACTCTGATGGCTTGTTTTTCAGATATAAATCAGAAGTCAAGAAAGGACTTGGCCTAATTTATATTGCTTTGCACTTTTGTCTGACTTTAAAGAAAAAAAAACATTCTCCAATGAAATTTGGGTGCCAAACACATGCCCAGAATGTACAGAGCTTTGCTTTCCAGTCACCACTGTCTTTTAGGCGTTCCCCATGGCAGGTTCAGAGCCCATTCTGTTCCCTAGGTGTACGTTGGACTCTTAGAAATATTTCTGAGTTGCTCAGTAATATTTTTGGATTACAGTTTACTTGTTTATGCACCAATAATTTCTTTTAAATTAAAGATTCCCTGTAATTCAGGCTAGGTTATCTGAGCTAGTTGTATAGCACTGTCTTTTCCTTTGCCCTGTGCTCTGTACTCACCATCCTGCGCTTCCTGATGTTTGCTGTAGCCCCCCTCCTTCCCCTTGTGCTTCCCTCATCTCAGATACTGTGTAAGCATGTAGATACCTTGTACATACAGCAGAGCCTCTGGTGCCAGCCTCAGGGTGTCCTGACACTACACACTAACACTCAGCGTGGTGGCACTTGGCAGCAGGATGTCCTGACCCCTGGCACCGGTGGTGACATGATTACCTAGACATCGTCTCTGCAAAAGGAGGTTTTCAGTATTCATTAGTTGGGTTTTTGTTTTTGTTTCGTTTTTGGTTTTGTTTTTTTTTAATGGGAACTACATATTTTAAAATGTAATTTCTAAACTTTTTAAAAATTAAAAACTGTTTAATTTATGTTCTGTATCTTATATTTTTGTGCCGCGGGATTTGCAGCTGTGTGTCTCTAACAGCAGTGGGGCCTCGCAGCCCGCGCTGATGTCCTCAGTAGCATTAGTTTGGCTGCTCAGTGGAGAAGATACCATGGGCCAAATATACCATTATTTATGTTTGATTTGTGACACTTCCTGACGGTGGAGAGTGAGGAGCCCCTTCCAGTCTCTGCTTCCCGTGCTGGTGTCCCAGGAGGATCAGCTGCCGTGTCCTGGCTCCTCTGTGCTTTTGTCAGGGAGCCTCCGTAGCTGCTGCTTCAGTACTCACAGTGTCCCCTGTCATTTGTGTGGTCACACAGGCCCTGCGCTGTCCCGAGCTCAGGAGGGGACATGGAGCAATGCAAAGTGAATTTCCCTCGGCTTTTCTGTGCCCGTGGTGGAGCTGGGTGGCCTTGCCCGTGTGGAGAGGGCACAGCTGGCACGGGCTGTGCTGTGCTGTCCTCCCCTGTCTGTCTTTCTGTCTGTCTGTGTTGGTCTGTGCTGGCAGCAGCTGATGGCTCTGTTGGGTTGTTGCCTTTCCCTGTGCAGTCCCGGGGCGAGGGACAGTGGGGGAAACTCGAGGTGTCACCAGCCCAGCCCCTCCCAGGGGCACTGCAGGGGCTCCCCCATCCTCCCAGGGAGCCCAGCTTCCCTCCCCGAGTTATTCCAGCTATTTATTCATCAAGATGAGCGAATGTGATGAAGTCCAGAAGAGCAAACTCGCTCCTGAGCATCCGTGAGGTCACTTTTTGGTAAGCTTGACAGTAGTTCGTGCAAGTGTCTTACTTTACCCTTCTCATCTAATAGCTTTAATATTAAACTGTTTAAAAAAGAGAGACCTGTCGCAGCCCTGAAGAAAAAGGTTCTTTGTTTCTGAAGAGCGGAGTCCTTTTTTAAAAAATGCATGTGTAAGATTTAAATTCCTGTTTTCCTTGGGAGATAATGGTATTTGAACATGCAGTCTAAACTTCTTTGTGCTTTGTGTAACATAGCAGTGGACTTTTGTGATTGGCACCCAAGGAACTCGACTCCTGGGATTCATGGTAGTGATCCTGGCTGCACTCTGGACTTTGTTTTGCTAACCATAATTGAGCACATGTACATTATACTGCGATATTAATGTTTCAAAGCACTGGGATAGTCTAATTCTAACTTGTAATTATGTTTGCCAATTATCTGTTTGGAAAGTTGGTGTATGAACAGCTTCTTGAAACTGTTAAATTGTACAGATATCGTTCATGATCTAAAGCTTTGTACTGTGGAATGTGCTTAATAAAAAAAAGTTTGAACTTAGTTTGTCACATGGATGGATGAGTGATGTCACCTCAGCAGAGCTTAGTCCTGGGTGTGAGTTAAGGATGGGTTGGAGCAGCCTGGGCTGAGGAGGGGGTCTCTGCCCAATAAATGCCCTTCCAGCCCAACCAGAGTGAAAGGCACAGGGAATGTGGAGCCCAAACCCATCTGCCACAGCTCAGCTCCTGATCTGGCATGAGGGCTGGCAGCTGCTGTTCCACCCCTCTCTTTCTTGGGGGCAAACTGGGAGGGTGCAGTGGGAGCTGGGGCTGAGCTCATTCACCCAGCTGAGGTGATGAGGCCTGAACCCCACTGCCTGAATCAGAGGCCTGAACCCCACTGCCTCTGCAGGGACATCACCATGATTTTTTCTTACTTTACCAAGAATGCAAATAAAATTTTTCACATATTACCCATCTCCTTGCTTGTTGAAGCGACCTCCACACCTTGAGTTGTGCAGAGTCTTCCAGGGCTTGCTCTGAGTCAGGAAAAGCTTTGCCCTGGTCTTTGTTCAGCTGCTGTGCAGTGACTTGTCCAGCATTGGGTTTGGTGGGTGTCTGTGGGAGGTGCTGACCTGAAGTTGTTTTGAAGGTGCCATAAACTCTGTGCTAAGAACATGGACAGTTCTGCCTCAGCATTGGCAAATCCAGGCCTCAGAATGTCTCCTGATGACTCCTTGTTCTCCTTGCCCCACTCCTGATTGTGGATAGGAGTGTTGGGAGCAGCATTGCTGCTGTCACTCTCCATGAGCAGAGTGAGCCCAAGCCCCTCTGGTGCCAGGAGTGCTCTGTGGCTGAGTGCTGTGCAGCCTGGCTGAGCTCCTTGCAGGGCTCTCACGGCCTTGCTGGGTATCATTATCCAAATAAGCCACAAAAGCTCTGGGGTGGATCTGCAGAGTAAGCCTTGAGGTCAGGCTTTAACATTCCACCTCACCTGGGTGGCCTTTGGGTTTGGTTGCTCTGTGGGTTTTCCCTTGCAGTTGCAGCCTTTAGCAGCTGGGTGTTCATTCCCACCAGAGAAATTCCCGGGGAAGTCAGGGAGGCCCCACTCCCCCTGGGGTGCTCCCACCCATCCTGGAGGGATTTGGGGCCCCTTGGACTCTGCCCTCCCACCGAAGACTGGGAGCCACACGCTGTCCTGAGCATGGAGTGCCCGTGGTGCTGGGCAGTGCCCTGGGAGGGTGGGCAAGGAGGGCAGGGCTGGGCTCCAGGGCCCCCACAGGCACTGGGGTCTCACTCAGGCCCAGCATCTCCTGCCCAGCCCTTCCCAAACTCCCGGGGCTGCCAGTGGATGGGCTTAGAGCAGCACAATTCCAGAGGGAAAGCTCCATCCAGCCTGGCCTTGGACACTGCCACAGCTTCTCTGGGCACCCTGCACCAGGGCCTCCCCAACCCCACAGGGAATTTTTTCCCATTATCCCATCTAACTCTGCCCTCCCTCACTTGGAAGCCATTCTGCCTTCTGCAGAAAGGCTTTTTGTTCTGCAGCAGAACTGATGACAAAAACCAGCAGTGATTATCCCAGCCTGTAGGTAACATCCTCTTGGAGCACCTCCAGGCACTGTAGGAGGATGAGGGACTGCAGTGAGTCGAGGCCTCTCTGGTTTCACCTGTCCGAGCTCGCTCAGCCTCCCTGGATGTTTCAATCATCACTAAATACGTGGCAAGTGCCCACTAAAATCTGTCAGCGCTGACTCAAAACGGTTAATTTTTATCCTTAGTAGATTTTTGTTTCGTTTAAGCACTGAGGTTTCTTTTTTTATATATTGTAAATAGTAATTTAAGAAATCAAAATCGCAACTGAACCAGAGATTCCGCAGAATTTTCCTTGTGCTTTGCATCTCTGCACAGGAGCTGGGTGTACCCAGCCGGGCACCAGAGATGGGAACCAGAGATGGGCACCTTTTGTCTTCCCTCGGGAGTGGCCCCGCTGCGCCGGCAGCGCTCTGGGAGCGGTGATTTGGAGCGGTAATTGGGAACCGTAATTGGCTACGGCTGCCTCTGGGAGGGTTTGCAGGGACCACCCTCTCCCCCGGCTCGTCTTTCCAGGCTGAACCCGGAGCAGCCCCTGGCCGGAAAATCCCCCGTGGCAGAGGAATTCAGGGATGCTCTGTGGGAAAGGGGGAAGAGGTGGAGGAGTGGCCCTTTATATCAGGGAGGCTTTTGACAGCATGGAAATTGGAAATGATGATGATGAAGTTGAATGCCTATGGATGAGAATCAAAGGGAAGGCCACCAAGGCTGACATCCTTCTGAGAGTCTGTTATCGTCCACCTTGCCAGGAAGAAGAGGTGGACAACTTATTCTATAAGCAGCTGGAGAATATTTCAGGTCACCAGCCCTTGTTCTTGTAGGTGAATTTAACCTACCAGACATCTGCTGGGAGCTTCATATAGCAGAAAAGAGGCAGCCCAAGGGGTTCTTAGAATGTGTGGAGTCTTTTTGTCGCAGTTGGTGAGTGAGTCCACCAGAGGAGGGACTCTATGTTAGACCTGTTGTTTACAATAGAGATGGGCTGGTGGGAGTTGTGGTGGTTGGAGGCCGCTTGGGGCACAGTGATCATGAAATTATAGAGTTCTTGATAATCGGTGAAATGAGGAGGAATTTCAATAAGACTTTTACTCTGGACTTTTGGAGGGCAGACTTTGGCCTATTTAGGAGACTTATTCAGAGAGTTCCTTGGGAAGCCGCTCTTAAAAACAAGGGAGTTCAGGAAAGGTGGATGCGCTTCAAAACAGAGATCTTGAGGGCACAGGAGAGGAGTGTCCCTGTGTGCTGAAAGATGAGCCGACAAGGCAAACGTACAGCCTGGATGGGCAGCAAGGTTTTGAAGGAACTCAGGAATAATAAGAGGATATATCATCTTTGGAAGGAGGGTCAGGTCTCCCAGGAAGTTTTTAAGGGGGTTGTAGCAAGAAAATTGGGGAGGCCAAAGCTCGGTTTGATCTTAATTTGGCAGCTTTTGCAAAGGACAATAAGAAATGTTTTTACAAATACATTAATGGCAAAAGGAAGGGTAAGGCTGACCTTTGTTCTCTACTGGATGTGGGAGGGAACTTGTTAACTGCAGATGAGAAGGTGGAAGTGCTTAATGCCTTCTTTGCCTCAGTCTTTAGTGGGAAGATGGCTTGTCCTCAGGACAGCTGTCCTCCTGGGTTGGTGGATGGTGTCAGG
>VZTZ01006164.1:67415-83303 GCA_013400955.1 Drymodes brunneopygia
TGGATCTGTTGGAAGGTAGGAGGGCTCTGCAGAGAGACCTGGAACAGCTGGATGGATGGGCAGAGTCCAACAGGATGAAGTTTAGTGAGTCCAGGTGCCGAGTCCTGCATTTTGGCCACAACCACCCCTGCAGTGCTATAGGCTGGGGACGGTGTGGCAGGCCAGTGGCCAGGCAGAAAGGGACCTGGGGGCAGTGATGGAGAGCAGGCTGGACATGAGCCAGCAGTGTGGCCATGTGGCCAAGGCGGCCAATGGCACCTGGCCTGGGTCAGGTGCCATTGTGTGGCCAGCAGGACCAGGGAGGTCATTCTTCCCCTGTACTTGGCACTGGTGAGGCCACGCCTTGAGTGCTGTGTCCAGTTCTGGGCCCCTCAGTTTAGGAAGGATGTTGAGATGTTTGAACGTGTCCAGAGGAGGCAACAAGGCTGGTGAGGGGCTTGGAACACAAGCCCTGTGAGGAACGGCTGAGGGAGCTGGGGCTGTTCAGCCTGGAGAAAGGAGACTCAGAGGTGACCTTATCACTCTCTACAGCTCCCTGAAGGGGGGCTGTGGTCAGGTGGGTTTGGTCTCTTCTCCAGGCAGTGAATGGCAGAATGAGAGGACACAGCCTTGAGCTATGCCAGGGGAAATATAGGTTGGATATTAGGAAGAAGTTTTTTACAGAAAGAGTGGTTTAATATTGGAATTTTCTGCCTGGGGAGGTGGTGGAGTCACCATCCCTGGATGTGTTTAAGAGAAGATTGGATGTGGCACTCAGTGCCGTGGTTTAGTGGAGGTGCTGGGACATGGGTTGGACTCAATGATCTTGAAGGTCTCTTCCAACCCAGGGATTCTGTGAAATTTCTGTGTCAGCACAGGGAAGCTCCCAGTGCCGGGGCTGGTTTGGCAGCCAGCAGGGACATCCCGCTGGCTCCTTCCCAGAGCCCCTGCACACCCCTGGAAGTGCTCCCGTCTGGCTCCCAGCCCTGTCCCCAGTCCCAGCAGCTGCCCCGGAACTGGAGCTGCGCAAGGAAAGGTCCAAACCAGCTGCATTTGGTTTGAACACAAACCTTTCCCTCAGACCAGGGTTCTCGGAGTGAGGAAGAGGCACAGGGAGTGGCTGGGGGATGCTGCCCCAAACCTTTCCTTTCCGTTGGGTAGGAGAGAAAATTGCTCCGGGTTCTGCACTTGGAGCCTCGGTTTTAGAGAGGGAGGGGAGCACAAATGGGCAAGTGCCTGCTCTGTCCCACCCTTGGTACTCCCCAGCTGCTCCTCAGCAGGGCACCCCATCCCTCCGTGCCCCCTGTCCCTCCCATCCTGCCTCCAGAGCACAGGGGTGGGATGCAAAGGGGATGAAGGGATGGGAGGAGCAGTCCGTGGGCTGCCATAAGCCCTGGCAGCAGGGTAGGAAGGTCTCCTGTGTCCTGATTGCACCCATCTTTTGGAGAGGCCAGTGCGGCTCTCGCTCAGCACGTCCCGGCTGACCAAGGCAGGGGACAGTGATGGGGACAGCCCGGGCAGGCCGTGCCCCTCCCCAAGGGAGCCGCTCCAGGCTGTGCCCGCAGTCCTGAGCCATCTCACACCTGGGGACGATGGATGGAAGCTGCTGAGCACAAACCCTGTCTGGTCCAGGATGTGCTCACAGTCCTGAGCCATCCCACACCTGGGGACGATGGATGGAACTGCTGAGCACAAGCCCGGCCCGGCCCGGCTGCTCCCCGGCCCCTCGGGAGCTCTCGGCCACCGAAACGCAGAGGGATGACCCTGCAGGAAGGGGACTCCCTTCCCTGGGGGTGGCTCTGCCCCTGCTCCCCCTGGATGTGCCTCGGAGGGGATCTCAGCCCCCAGGCCGAGCCCTGGAGCCACCGGAAGCCCGGGCGGGCACGGGCGATGCTCTGCCCCCCAAATCTCAACTCGGGACACATAATCCTGACTTCACACTTTTTCCCAGACAATATCTTTCCATATAATCTTAATGATTCCTGCTGCAATAACAAATAGGCAGCCCTGAGAATAACTTCACACTTAATTGCTCGTGCCAAGAATCTCACCACTTGGCCCTTCTCTGGGTGTTTTCCCTCCAATCCATCTGCACAAACAGAAGTGGGCCAGTTCTGTGCCTCAGGAATGAGGAGATAAAAAGGCAATAATTTATTTTTCCACCAAAGCTAGAAGTATTTTATAGAATTTGCTAAAGTTTTTGTTTCAGGAAATTTCATCATGTCTCCAGGAAAAAAAAAAGCACCTAATTGGCCTCAGATTTTCTAACTCCCTTTTCATTTTTGTAATATGAGGAGGTCTAGGTCATCTCAAGGTCACTGCAGTTAGTGTTGCTTTAGTGCACCTCTGTGGATACCTCGTTTCTGCAGCAGTTTTTCCTTGAAAAACATCCCCAGCCTGCTGCTGTAACAGCCACTTTCCTTGGCAACCACTTGCATTCCTTTAGCATATGGAAATATTTTTTAAAACACATAACATATAGGGCTGCTTGTAGGTGAAATTCTCCAACAGAAATGGAGCAAATGCTTCTAAGCCCTTTGAATGGTGATGTAAAAAAAAAGCTTTTAACAGAAAGCTGTCATTTCCCATTATCTACACTGGGATCTTGATGTCAAAATAAAATGCTGGTAGTTATCAAATTAATAAAAATGTTTTTCTTGGGAAAAATTTAATTTTACCATCCTCCCAAGGCTTCCTGCTGTGTTGCCATGTTGGTTTACATGGCTTCAGGTGGTGAGGTCATTCCAGCCTGGGCTTAGCTTGATTTTTTTGGTCTGTCCCGGTAAAACTGTGGATTCCAAATCTTTTGTTTTAGAATCACTTGATTTGTGGTATCTTGAAAATGTAACAAATGCTGAATCTGTATTTGCTGGAGAAACAGAATTTAAAAGAAAGAAGTGTTGGCACCTGAATGATCAGGTTTTTCTGAACAGGTAAGGCAAGAAAAGAGAGGAGGCACCATCATAGAATCCCAGAATGGTTTGGGTTGGAAGGGACACTAAAGCCCATCCAGCTGAGCTGGATCCATGCCCTGAGTCACTGCTCAAGGTTTTCCTCCAGAGGGAGCAGCCCAGACTGGGACTGTCAGGGGTTTCAGCTGCAGGTTTAAAGCAAAGCTGATGGTTTCCACGAGTACCCACACTGGGTATCCATCTGGGTTTGCCCCTTTGTGCTGCTGCTGTCAAAACCTGGCCAAAATTTGCAAATTCACCAAGGAAAAGCCCAAATGCAAATGAAAACAGGAGGGGAAGCCTGGGCAGGAGTGGGGAGGGAAAAGCTCCTGGGTCATGAACCTTTACACAACAGAGTATTTTAAATTTGCTGAGGAAGGGGGCAAAGTGCCTGGATCTGGAGGGGAGATAACGGAGAGGATGGAGCAGGGAGATCCTCAGGGATCTGCCACAGCCCTGGCGCATCTCCCCGAGCCCTGGCAGGGCTCAGGGAATCAGGAGCAGCTCCCAGAGCAGAGCTCACACAGCTGGGCGAGCTGCAGCATCTGCCAGTGCCTGGTGGCAGCTCCGGGCCTGCCAGGCTGGGAAGGGACCCCGGAGCTCGCTGATGTCACATCCAGGAAATTCATTACAAGCAGGACTGTGGAAAAGGTTGTTGTGGAAGCGGTTGTGTTCCCATAGGAAAATCATTATTTTTTCAGGCAAATGCGTGGTTAATCAGAGAGCCAGGCTGGACCCGGGGGCTGAGGGATCTCTGTGTTTGTTTGTTTGTTAAAACAAAAGGGAGAGCCTGCCCTGCAGCTGGAGCCTCCTGCCGGGGGTGCCTGGTTCCCTGCTCTGACCTTGCAGAGTGTGAATTCTGGCACAGGGTGGGGTGAGCCTGTGCTTGTCCATCCTGACAAAAACATTGTCTTTTCACCGGCAGCGCTTTTATTGCTGTGGGAGGGGCTGTGTCCAGTGCCAGGGACACCTCCCCTGTCCCAGGCTGCTCCAAGCCCCATCCAGCCCGGCCTTGGGCACTGCCAGGGATCCAGGGGCAGCCGCAGGTGCTCTGGGCACCCTGTGCCAGGGCCTGCCCACCCTCACAGGGGGTATTTCTTTGCTCTCTTTCAGTTTGAAGCCATTCCCCCTTGTCCTGGCACTCCAGTTCCTGATGCAGAGTCCCTCTCCAGGTTCCTTGGAGCTCCTCCAGACCCTGGCAGGGGCTCTGAGGTCTCCACACACCCTTCCCTTCTCCAACCCTCACACCCAGCTGGATTTTTGGTGAGCACAGCATGGTTTGTTTGCACCTCCTGCTTCATCCTGAACACGTTTTGCCATATTAGGCAAATAATGGAGCTGGAAAAGACGCCAGTAACAAATCCCAAGTTTCTTCTGTGGATGATTTCCTGCAAACACTCATTTCTAGGAGCCTGCTGGTCAGAACTGGCTGAACACCCCAGCCCAGTGAGCTTCCCTCTGAGTGCTGCTGAATTATTTGCCGTGACTTGCCCTTGGCTATTTTCTAAAGGGTGATTAATGATGTACCTTGGGTGCTCTTCTCTTGTTTTGTTTTTTCCCTCCATGACCAGAGAACTGAAACAAGAGCAGTGAAATGAGGAAATTCAAGTTGCCACTTGGACTTGCAGCAGGAATTCCAGAGCCAGCACAGATTCATGTGAGAGCTGGCAGGACTCTCACTCCTCGCACGGCCTCTGTGACCTCCTGGCAGCTCCTCAGCTGAGTGTTTCACTTGTCCCCTGTGACACAGCCCAAACATGCTGGGCCATGCTGCTTCCCAGCTCCTGCAGGCACAACAGGCATTCACATCATCCTCCTTTTTAAGGAAAAGCAGCATTTTCAGGAACCTCTTGGACTGGATGTTGTCCTTTTCCTCAGCCTGAGCTGTGGTGTGAGAGCACAGAATTCCTGGCAGCCACAGAGCCACCAGAGGTCGATGGCAATAACAACACAAACCAAGACAAGCTTTAATTTAGCTTATTCTGAGACAACTCAAGGTCATCTGTGCCACACCGGGGGTTTATTTCTCCATCCCTAAGAGGGGCTCAGCACAAATCCAGCTCCATTCCCAATAACCCCATCTCCAGTGGCAGCAGGGTTGGCATTGGGAATTCTCAGCTGAGCCCCTCACTCACACGGGGCTGGAGCTGCTCTGGCCCAGTCGTGTCCAGGAAAGGGTTGGGCACCACTGGGGATGTGTTCGAACTGGAATGTGGGGTGTGGGATGTGGAAATACTGATTTGACCTGTGCTGCAGTGAGCTCGAGCCCAGGGCTGGGTGCTCCAGCACACACAGAGAGCTGGGGCTGCTCTCTCTGCATTTTCAGTCCCTCTGTACTCAGGTTTTACCACCAGGAGTAGCCCTGCTGATTGCCCAGCTCCTCCTTAGCAACATCCACCACCTATGGGCTGTAAAGGGTTTGTGAGCACCTCCCAAAGCAACCTCCTCCAGACGTGCCTGGGGATAAACACTCCCTGTCTCCTGCAACAGATGGGGCTTTCTGTCCTCACTTCAAATTCATGGGCAAAGATTCTGGAAAATGTCACATGATTTTGGAAATCACAGTGGTCAAAGACTGATTTAGAAGCATTGTTGAACTACTTTGCAACCCAGATACTGAATTTCAAGCAGCGCAAGCCAGAATAAAAACGTTTAAAATTATTGGTTTGTTTTGAAATTTTGACTTATGCCATCTTTTATTGCCTTCTCACTCTTTCATTCACAGAATAATGTGATAAAACCACCTTCAGCTGCAGCTGTGATCCTGGGCAGCAGCTCCAGAGCAGGGGACAGGAGGAATGGCAGGGGGGACAAAGGGGCTGCACTGGCCCTGCAGGGAATGGGGAATGCTGGACAGGGCAGGCACATCCTCATCCCCTGTCCCAGGGCAGCCCCTGTCCCCTGCGAGGAGCACGTTGGGGTCACCCCAGTGTCACCCTGCCACCAACCTCCTTCCTCCTTCCCAAACCTCCACAGGGAAAGGCAAAGCTCTGTAACATCCCAAAGGAGGCAAAAATCATTGGGTTATTTCTCAGAATGAAATAAAACCTCATGGCACACCAATATCTCCTAGGCTGGTGCTTTGTCTCGTTGGCTGGAACACACCCTGTGCCAGCCTGAGGGGATCTTGGATAAAAACTTCCCTTTTGGAAAATGGGATTTCCTTGTTTGCTCTCCTTCTCCCTCTTGGCTTGGCAGCAAAATCACATCAGAAAAGCACGCACACGAAAATAAGATCTTTTCAAATTTCAGTTGTTGCCCCAAATGCAGATTTCAGTGGGGTTACTGGTGAAGTGGAAGGGGCAGAGAGGTGTAAAACCATCCTGTAATGATTTCAAGCAGGTGGTGAAACAAAAATGTTTACCAGGATGGGCCTTTAACTTCTGCTTTAACTTCTACACTTTGGGCCCAAAGACAGCCAGAAATAGAGCAAAATAGGAAATAATCAATGCATCCTTTAGGAAATTATAAAGATTAAAACTGACAGGATGAGAGCTCCTCCAAGCAGAATACCCTCTCTCTCTCTCGTCTAATTGCAGTGATTTTTGTGAAGCAAAGCTCCTCACCATGGGGATTGCACAACTCTGTGACATGAAGTGTCACATGTAATAATTACCTTTTACTGCCCAGACAAACCCTCAGGGCACCAACCTGAGCTTTTCTTGGAGAGCTCCAGAGGCACATTCCCCTTGGAAAGGCCAGAATGCAGTTCATTTCCAGCTGCATGGGGGACAATGCCCCCAGACAGGAGTCAGAGCTCAGGGGCAGTGGCAGTGACCCAAACCCCAGTGGGCAGCAGTTTAAAGCCCAGCCCTCAGCAGGTTCAGGGCTGGAGAGAGGCCAGGATGGGATTTGGAAATGCTTTCCTCTTTCAGAGCTGGTGATGAATTCTGTGAGATCCTGCTGTGATTTCAAGGGCTGGGGGAGATGTGGAGCTGCTTTAGCTCCTGTCCCAGCCCCAGCCAGGGAGGAACTGGGCTGTGTCTGCTGCCCACACACAGCAGAGGAGCAGGGGGGTTCTGGGCTCATCCACCCACAAAAATGGCATTTTGGTGCCACAAAGGGCTGTCACAGCTCCTGTGAAAAACCCGACCTGAACCTGGACTGCCAGTGCCAGGTTCCACTTGGGAATGGGGGCGTGGGAGCCAGAGCCAAAGGAATGGATGTGGGGGATGCAGGTCCCTGCTCCCACGTGGAGACTTGGATCTGCAACCAAAGTGCTGCAGCACCTCACCTGTGTGAGCTGATCCTGCACCTGTTTGCTTCAAAACCATCAGCAAAGCTCTCCTGAGCCCTCTCTGAGCTGCTCCCCTTCCTGCAAAACAAACAAGGGCTGGG
Organism: Drymodes brunneopygia; assembly: GCA_013400955.1. Taxonomy (NCBI): domain Eukaryota; kingdom Metazoa; phylum Chordata; class Aves; order Passeriformes; family Petroicidae; genus Drymodes; species Drymodes brunneopygia. The sequence goes on from VZTZ01006164.1 coordinate 74,684, forward strand.
CTGGGGGAATGCTCTCGTGGCAGCTCTGCGCAGAGCAAAAATGCACACACGACCTGGCATCTGCTTCTTTTCCCCAATAAACTGCAAAATCAACACACACAAATATGTTTATGTGAATGGGCCAGGGAAACAGCTGGTTCATCAAAGCCAGAGGGGCACTCTTGGCTCTGCTGGGCCAGTGCTCAGCGGGCTCCCATGTATTTATAAAGTGAGAAAGTGGAGCAGATTTGAACATGCAGGTGTTTAAATATTGCTGCCAGACCTGCTGGAGTATTTGAAGTGTCCCTGAAGCCGCTGCTCTGACTCACCCCTTCCCAGGGAATGCAGCCCTGTGGGGAGGAGGGAGTGCTGCCCTGGGGGGAGCTGGCACCTCTGCAGCCCTGGACAGCCCTGGACAGAGGGATTGTGCCCAGCACACCCCAGCTCTGCCCTCCTGCAGGCCCGGGGACCAAGCAGGGCTGGGTGAAGCTGCCCCCGGGGTGGGAGGTGCTGCAGGCAGATGTGGGGCTGAGCATCCGTTTCCTTGGCCTGACACCCGTGGAAGGAGGCTGCAGCTGCCCTGGAAAATCCGGCTCAGGGCTGGAGCCTGCACTTCAAAGCCAGTGGCGCCATTTAATGTTACAACCCCCAGTAATCCTGAGCAGCCCTGGCACGGGGACACGAAGTGCGGATGCAGCACAAATATTCTGTCAGATGCTTCCCAGCCCTGCCTTCCTCTGGGTGCTGCCACTGCTGCACATGGAAAGTAAATCCTTTCATAATAAAACACACCCCCAGCCTAGGCACACACCTGCACAGCCAGAGCCCAGCACAGCCTTTCCCACAAAGCTCCTGGAAGGTTTCTGTCCAGGGTGGAGCAATCTGGGGCTTTATCTCAGCTGCAGCCAGGCAGCACAGGCTGATGGACTTCCACAAAATGAGTTTCCCCAAATTTCATCTCCTTTTCTGTGTGTAGCTGGAGTGCCCAAAGCTAAATAAAACAATTATTAATGTATTTTTCTCAGTTAGAGCCCTTTTTATTTTGTCAAACAGACCTTTTACATGGGAAGTTTAGAGTAGAATCATGGAATGATTTGGGTTGGAAGGACCTTAAAACCCATCCAACACTTCCCCCTGCCATGGCAGAGACACCTTCCACTGTCCCAGGTTGCTCCAAGCCCCGTCCAGTCTGGCCTTGGGCACTGCCAGGGATCCAGGGACATTTGGGTGACATGGGCCTTAGACTGAATTTTGATGATAATAATTGTTCTGTGGTTCCTGGTGAAGGAGCTCCCTAATGTGGACATTATTTCCACCAGGATAAAGAAAGTCAGGAATTTTAGCTTATAATGTGAGCCGAAGAAATCACCCATGGGTGTCACCTGACCAGATTTTCCAATGTTGGAGTTTATTTTCATTACATTATCAGAATTTTCTAATTGTGGTAAACTCTATGGAAGAGCTTGTCCAGTTTCCACTGAGTCTCAACAATGGAATAACAACCCCTGACCTGACCCATTCCCACATCCTGCCAGTCCCACCTTCCCCTCGCTCATCATGACACTGATGAAAGCCACTAGATGTCACTGCTATATTGCACTAATAAAGTTAAAATAATATTTTTCTGGCAATAAATGTCCTGACTCATAAGGAAGTTGGTTTATAAAAGCTGTGGATAGTTTGGATTCCTTCCAGTTAAAAAACAAAACAAAACTTCTTTTTCTTTTCTATTTCACTAAAAATGTTGGATCCAAGTTCAAAACACTCATTTAACAAATAACATTAATTTGTATTTTAAAAGGAGAAACACTTTGAAGTTAATACCAAGTAAAGAAACGTGGTCTGTGGCCTCTGTGAACTGAGAGGATGGGAAAAATTGTATCTGAAGGTCTGCAGTGCTGAAGATGAGGCTCAGCTAAAGGCAGGGATGGTCAGGAATATTCCTGCCCCTGTGCTCAGCAGAGAGGGAGGCAAAGGGCCAGGGAAATACAGGACCAGCAGCAATAATATTGTATTAACGTGCCTTTCATGTCCCAGGTTTCCCACTGCAGGGCAGGACAATCTTCCCTTCCCTCAGCAGCAGCAGGAACTGCCCTTGGCAGCTGCCAAATATCACTTTGGGAAGGGCTGCTCCAACCCCAGACTCCACCAGGGCCTTGGGGAGCAGGTGAAGTGCATTTTAATGGGCCAGCTCGGGGTTTGAGTGCTGGGACTCACTCAAATTCCTTCCTCTGTTTCTGTCCTCTGCAAGGGGAGGCTGCTTTGGGTATGGGTTTTGTGTTTTAACACTTTGGTTATTGAAAAAACTGGCAAAATTTAACTGTTTCTGGGGAGAAATTTAATGTATCTCAAGTGGCCACTGAGGATTCCTTCCTTAAATGAATCCTTGGGTTTTCCTCCTGGTGTCACCCAGGCAAGAACTGGCTGCTGCAGGTAAGGAGCATCCTGAACTCCTGAGAGTGGGAGATGCAGAGAATGTCCTAAATTCTAATAAGAAAATTCTCAGAGGAGGTAGAGCCTCCCTTGTCTGTCATGGGAAGCTCTTTTTGAAGAATGCAAAGATGAATGGGATGGGATGGGATGGGATGGGATGGGATGGGAGGGGTATTTTTGCCCCATGGGATTTCTTCACTTTATCAGAAAGTGACTTGGACACGTTGATGCCATTTGGGAACTGGCATTTTGGTGTGGGTGTGAGAACACAAATTAGGAGTGCAGCCATTTTTGGGCCCGTCCCCACCTCTTCTCTATTTTTTTATCAGCAGAAGGAGCTGAAGCTACTGGCAATTTACTGAGAACTATGTCCCACTGTGAGGAGGAGCCTGAGCGCAGCTGCAGCCTGAGCAGAGCCCCATCCCTGGATCTGGGAGCAGGAAATGTGGTTGCTTTTGGAGTCCAGATGGACATCTCCAGGATGGAGAAGAGCCTTGCTGTGGGTACCTGCGTGAGGGAAAACAAGTGGGGTCCGTGGCAGGAGTGGGTTTGGTCTGTGTCCCCTGTGGGATGTGGGTGTGCAATGAGTGCAACCCCTGCTCTGGGCTTTGTCTTTGGCTGTCCTGGACCAGCACCAAAGTGGGTAAGGTGGAGCTGGGCTGGGCTCAGTGCCTGGGACACAGCCCAGAGTGGAGGAAGTGCCCCCTGTGTGTGCTTTTCCCCAGTGATCCCCCTGTTCTCATGTTAATTGGGACAACTGGGACGGGTGAATTCCTGTTTTGGGAAGCATGTGGGGACTATGGTGCTGTATCACTGCAGGCTTTTATTGATCACCTGGCATCCAAAAAACCTCATCCAGAGCCATACCCAGACACCCAGGGTAACTGGAGCTGGAGGGAAATCTCTCCTGATGGACAGAGCTGCAGAGTCTGTGTGTTCCACATCCAGGTAAACTCCCAGCCAGAGCAGGACTGAGACAGAAACACAGAAAGGCAAGAATAACTCACTTCCCTGGCTCAAGTTACTGACAAAGGCATGAAAGCCTCAGCCTGGAGGATAAATTATGAGCTATCAACCCAACCAGAGCCATAATAAGAAGGGAGGAATCAGATGAGTAAGGCAATAGGGGAAAAGCAAACACAGTGAGTAATGGCAACACGAGGTTGGTTCCCTAGAAGTTGTCTGACCACATTAGATAGCACAGCTCAGTGCCTGGGGCTGGGCCCAGTGTCTAGAGAATAAATCAAATGGGTTTTTTGTTGTTGATAAAACATTCTCTCCACAGCAGATGGATTTAATATTTCCTGGATCCACAGGGCTCAGGCCCAGCAGTGGGGAGGCTTTTCCAGGCCTGCACCATTGATGGCTCCGTTTCCAAGGGGTGCAGGCTCTGAGAGCTCTCCCAGGACTTGTTGCTATAAACAATAAGGGAGATTTTTCTCTCTCTCTCTCTCCTTTGATTCCTTCCTCAGTTTGTTGACTTTGTTTGCTCTTGATGCACTCTACTTCCCTGGGCCCAGCTAATTCCTCCCACCCTTCCTCCCACTTCCTTTTCTCCCCTGCTCCTCCTTTCCTGGCTCTTCCATGCTCTCCCTGCTNTGTCACCCAGGCAAGAACTGGCTGCTGCAGGTAAGGAGCATCCTGAACTCCTGAGAGTGGGAGATGCAGAGAATGTCCTAAATTCTAATAAGAAAATTCTCAGAGGAGGTAGAGCCTCCCTTGTCTGTCATGGGAAGCTCTTTTTGAAGAATGCAAAGATGAATGGGATGGGATGGGATGGGATGGGATGGGATGGGATGGGATGCGATGGGTATTTTTGCCCCATGGGATTTCTTCACTTTATCAGAAAGTGACTTGGACACGTTGATGCCATTTGGGAACTGGCATTTTGGTGTGGGTGTGAGAACACAAATTAGGAGTGCAGCCATTTTTGGGCCCGTCCCCACCTCTTCTCTATTTTTTTATCAGCAGAAGGAGCTGAAGCTACTGGCAATTTACTGAGAACTATGTCCCACTGTGAGGAGGAGCCTGAGCGCAGCTGCAGCCTGAGCAGAGCCCCATCCCTGGATCTGGGAGCAGGAAATGTGGTTGCTTTTGGAGTCCAGATGGACATCTCCAGGATGGAGAAGAGCCTTGCTGTGGGTACCTGCGTGAGGGAAAACAAGTGGGGTCCGTGGCAGGAGTGGGTTTGGTCTGTGTCCCCTGTGGGATGTGGGTGTGCAATGAGTGCAACCCCTGCTCTGGGCTTTGTCTTTGGCTGTCCTGGACCAGCACCAAAGTGGGTAAGGTGGAGCTGGGCTGGGCTCAGTGCCTGGGACACAGCCCAGAGTGGAGGAAGTGCCCCCTGTGTGTGCTTTTCCCCAGTGATCCCCCTGTTCTCATGTTAATTGGGACAACTGGGACGGGTGAATTCCTGTTTTGGGAAGCATGTGGGGACTATGGTGCTGTATCACTGCAGGCTTTTATTGATCACCTGGCATCCAAAAAACCTCATCCAGAGCCATACCCAGACACCCAGGGTAACTGGAGCTGGAGGGAAATCTCTCCTGATGGACAGAGCTGCAGAGTCTGTGTGTTCCACATCCAGGTAAACTCCCAGCCAGAGCAGGACTGAGACAGAAACACAGAAAGGCAAGAATAACTCACTTCCCTGGCTCAAGTTACTGACAAAGGCATGAAAGCCTCAGCCTGGAGGATAAATTATGAGCTATCAACCCAACCAGAGCCATAATAAGAAGGGAGGAATCAGATGAGTAAGGCAATAGGGGAAAAGCAAACACAGTGAGTAATGGCAACACGAGGTTGGTTCCCTAGAAGTTGTCTGACCACATTAGATAGCACAGCTCAGTGCCTGGGGCTGGGCCCAGTGTCTAGAGAATAAATCAAATGGGTTTTTTGTTGTTGATAAAACATTCTCTCCACAGCAGATGGATTTAATATTTCCTGGATCCACAGGGCTCAGGCCCAGAAGTGGGGAGGCTTTTCCAGGCCTGGCCTGCACCATTGATGGCTCCGTTTCCAAGGGGTGCAGGCTCTGAGAGCTCTCCCAGGACTTGTTGCTATAAACAATAAGGGAGATTTTTCTCTCTCTCTCTCTCCTTTGATTCCTTCCTCAGTTTGTTGACTTTGTTTGCTCTTGATGCACTCTACTTCCCTGGGCCCAGCTAATTCCTCCCACCCTTCCTCCCACTTCCTTTTCTCCCCTGCTCCTCCTTTCCTGGCTCTTCCATGCTCTCCCTGCTCAGGGTGTGGGGACCATGGGCTGGGAAGAAATCCTTGACTGTGGGAGGGTGAGGCACTGGCACAGGGTGCCCAGAGAACCTGAGGGTGCCCACTGGGCTCTGTGCAAGGACACATCCAGCTGCCACAAGACCCTGTAAATCCATAGGAACTGAGGGATGGACACTGCCAGCTTCCTCACGGGAGCTATGGGATCTGAGCCGGGCTCTGCAATGAGGGAGGTGTGATGGACCTGGGCTGACCCCTCACCAAAAGGCTTTGGCCCATGGGAATTTGCATTCTGCCCTCTCTCCCCTTGCAGCTCTGTCAGAGGGGCTGGGTTTGTACTGAACCCACCCCTCCATTCTCTGGGGAAGCTGTGGGTGCTCTCCCTGCAGCTCTGTCAGGCTGCCGGTGTGGCCTGCGGGGACTAGAGGGGTTGCTTTGCTCTGGGATTGCCTTCAGATGGAGAATTTTAACTCCAGACAAGTGTGGGACCTGGGACAGCCCACAAGTGGGAGAGCTGCCCCCTGCCCTGGCCAAGGGTACCATTGCCACCACAACGAGCTTTAATTAGACAAGAAGTTAATTGAAATGGCAGGAGGACTGAGTGCCTGGGAGGGAAGGCCAGCTTTGGAGGTGGAGGAAACACAAAATGGTCCTTAACTGGCTGGAAATTCTTCAAAGCCCTTCTTTACACAAAAAATACATTGACCACAGATCAGTCAAGAGAAGAGCAACCTCTTCACAGGCCAAGTGCCCAGCAGTTCTGTAGGACCAACACTGCCCCATCCTGAGCCAAAATTTGGATTATATTTTTCAGCAAAAACATATATAAATTTAATAATAAAGTTTTTCCTCCCATGCTCTTTGCTGTCCTTCAACTGTAGGAAAGGGAAACACTGCAAATTTTTTTGAGTAACACAAAAAAAAAATTTAGCTGTTAGTGATTAGTGGTTTATTTATTTTCTCAACTAATTCATTAAGAGAAGCTGAATTTAATCCCTTACTCAGCCTGTAAAGCCTTCCTCCTCATCTCCTCCAGCCCACTTCCTCTGAGTTCAGCACTTCCTGCAGGTAGATGTGGTGCTCACTGCTGGTCCACTGTGACTAAGTTCTCCTGAATTGTGTTATGGTTTAATAACAACAGGAATTAGGTTTGCTGCTACCAAAACCATTTTATTATGACACATCCAAAGACATGAAACCCTCTTGTGCAATAATAAGGGGAAAAAGAGAAATCTTTCCATCCACTTGTACCAAAGAAGCCTCAAGAGATCAGTGCTGTAATAAAAAGAAAACAAACATGATTCAGTTTAGAAAAATGCAGCTAATATGTCTAAAGGAAACTGCAATGCCTAATCAAAGAGAGAGATTGGGGAAGCACTGCTGTTGGACATGACCTGGGAGTTACAGGGAGACAGCAAATGAGATGTTAAACAGATAATGAGGCTTTTTGCTGAATTGGCACTGTCAGCATGGGATTTGGGATGTTGTGTTCAGGTGTGAGCACCCCAAATGGACAGGAGGCACAAAGGAGCTGTGGGGATTGAGTAGCCATGAAATAAGCAGGTGAGTGAGACAAAAGAATTGGAAAAGAACTGGGGGGAAATAACTCTTGAGAATCACATATTGAGAGTTTGACTAAGGGATGGCACAAGTAAGGGTCAAGGAGTTCAAATATGGGAAAGCCCTAAAGGGAAGAGAAGCCACACAGGGAAACACATGGGGGAGAATCTGAAGGCTGTGAGGAAAGACAGTTAGAGGCTGACAAGCAAGAAAGGACTCTGAGACCTCTTAACACTCATGACAGCCACTCCATCATTTCCTTTTATCTAAGACAAATCCATGGCAGGACTGGGAAACACTGGACTAGCAGCTGGAGTAACTTTGGGCAGAAAGAGGAAGAAGGGCTAAGAAAGGAGGAATGAGGTCAGTCTGTCACATGAGTGAGCTCAGGGCTGGTCCTGTCTCCTCTCACTGATGCACTTTGGGGTTATCCTGTCCCAGCCCCAGCAGGGCCAAAGGCTGGCTCAGGGTTACTGGGGTTTGTTCAGTTCTCCTCTGGAAGTGCTGTGAACTTCCTAACTGGGCCAGTGGCTGACACTGGAAAGATTCCTATTTGCTCCAAAATTTGGAAGACAGGGTACAACCTCCCCTCCTCACCAGTTCTTCCAGTCCTGGGCTCCTCAGAGCTCCTCAGAGCTGCTGCTGGTCCCAAGGGAAGGATGGCTCATGGACTTGTCCAGGGGGCAGGGCCAAATGTCAGCATAGTTTCTTCTGCTTTGGTACTGCAGTGCCTCTGGCCAGAGATGAAGAGACAATCTAAAGCTTTCATTGATAACAAAAAGTTAATGGAATCTTTTAAAACCTTACAATGAAAGGTTTACTTTGATTCATGTCTTGCTTTCTCCACCCTATTTGCACAGCTTTCCCTATCACGTGGGGTACCAGATGAAAAATAAAATTGCTGATACCTGTCAGGTTTTGGGGCTGGTTGTGACCTCTGTTTGACCTGAGTAGGAGCCACAGAGATAGAAAACTGAAAGTTTGCAAGAGCCTATGGAGCACAGGAGTAGAGTCACATTACCCACATGAGTTTCTCTCAGCGGCTTCTGGACATGATAACAGAGTGAGGGAAGGGAGACATCCCTGAGAATCAGCACATCCCCACACATCCCTGGGAAGGGAGAGATCCCTGGGAATCAGCACATCCCCACACATCCCTGGGAAGGGAGAGATCCCTGAGAATCAGCACATCCCTGCCAGGTGCAGGGTGCCAGCCTGAATTCCTGACATAGGAGTCTCCCACACACAGGCAGCTGCCAATGGACCTCTGGCCCAGCAAGGCCAAACAAAAAGTTCCTGTAGAATATTGAAATTAGAAATAAGAACTTGAAGAGATGGACATCACAATGCAGCAGTGGCTCAAACTTGTGTGGGGTGGTCCTGAAAGGTACAGGACGGCCTCCTCTCCTCCCCTCCCCTC
>VZTZ01006165.1:0-15296 GCA_013400955.1 Drymodes brunneopygia
CTCTTTCTTTGCTTCCTTCTGGCTCTGGGGAGGGAAATTGTTTGTGCAGCAGTGACTCACTGTGCCCACACCCTGGTCAGATGGGCACCTCTGCAGGGGGCAAGATAGGTCCCCATCTCCTTCTCCCTGCCTGCAGCCAGCATCATTTACACACCCCGCCATCTTCAGAAGTCAAGAGCACTTCACAGCAGGTGAACAACCAAAAGTGTGGGGCTGTGGAATTGTCCCTTTGCTTTGTGAGTGCCCCGTGCTTAGGTTCCCACATGCTGCTGTTGGGGAGGCTTGGGAGCAGTGCCTGTCGCAGAGCTGAAGCCCCACAGGTTGTGCCAGCACAGGAGGACCAGCACTTCATGCAGCTAAAGCTGCTGCCTGACTCAGAGCTGACTCACATCCAACCCTGAAACCTACCAAATGATCCACACCATTTTCTTGGAGATGAGCCATCAGAAAAATGACTGAATTCAAGCACATTTAGTAGAAAAAATTGTCAAGATTATAGCACGATGCAGCATTGCTTCAGGCTGGTTACACCAGCTCTGACCTAAAATACTTGAAAGCTTCAGTGTTGAAGCCAAGAGTGTATACGTGAATATTTAAAACAGCACACCCCTCTCTTTCAGGTCCCAAAAGTCGGGTTGGGAGCAGAGCTGGGTCCACACTCCTGTACTCCAACTTTGTCCCCTGAGAGGGCACGATTGCAGCCCTTACCCCAGCCCTGGTGCAGTGAATCAGCTGCACTGTCATGCGATGTTCAGCTGTAAAGGAAAATGCCAAATGGAGCCAAGCAGCTAGTGGAACAGAGTTGTGTCCCTGCAAAGAGCAGCAGCAGCCTGAGTTACACCACTGGCTGGCAGCTGTCTGTCTGTAGAGAGTGCATGAAGAAAGACCCCCACTGCCCTAGCAGGTGATGAGGAGGGCTGTTTGCATCCTTTTCGTTACTGCCACCCTCTGCCTCTCTCCTATCTGAGGAAATGACAGTGAGAAAGCAGATACACACTGATACTCATGCATCATCATGCCCTCTGCCGAGCCTGATTTCATGCAAAAATAGAAGCATGCTGTTACTCCTTCTCCCAAGGGCCCACCTCTAATGCATCAAACTGCTCTGTAGATGCCAACAGATGCTAGGTTCAGGAAATGTCTTCTCTTTCTTTCTCCACAGACAAATTTCTCCCCCAGTAAAGCTTATCTTGGACCTACAGCAGTTAGGATTCAGTAAGTGATCTTGAACCAGCAAGGAATTTAAGGGGCAGCATCTTATAACTCAGGAAATAATAGCATGGCGCCACTGGAAAGAGGAGTTTGTTGTCTTGTCAATGAGATGGAAGCATTGGCATCCAACTTGGCAGAGCTGTAGGGTCAGATTTAATACTGCTTTGCTTTTTTTTTTTCCTGAGACAGAGAACCACTTCTAAGTAACCATAGAAGGTTTTATAACTTGCTGTGAACACTGCAAAACTAGATTTCATAGGGTTTGGTTTTGATTTCATAGCTTTTAATCTGACACTGTGTAAGTGCAGAGTAATTTTATTGATTTTAGGAAGCTACAACAGTATACACATGCAGGGACTCAGGGCAGAATCTGGCCCTCCTGATGCATCCAGAAGGAATCTGTAAAGAATTTATATTCTTATCCCAAAACTTCTGTATGTGCACGTGTCAGAATAAAGTATAATTAATCTGGGCTGTGTTCTGGCTTCTATATTCTCTTTACAGCAGCTAAAACAGATGTAGAGAAGCTAAGTGGGTTATAAAGTACAGGGTGCATAACTTCTGTAGGTAGGGCAGTGAAAAAATCTCAGTATTGGTAAGAATAAGGCTGTTTTTCTTAGCCTTTTGAAGGAAACTTAGAGGAAAGCCACAAGGTGGCTTCAGGCAGTTCCTAAATCAGCTAAAAAAATAACTAGGGAAGTTTTGGGAGTGAATCCCCTATGTGGAGTCTATGTGCAGTCATGGGGAGTTTCATATCTTGAAACTCTTGTCAAATGCCCATTGCACAGTCTCAGTGTGGTTACTGCTCCAATTTAGGCTTCTGCCCCAGCTATACACTGAACTCCAGGTCAGAGCCCCAGGCTCTCCTGACTCATGGGAAACCCACTGGAAATTACTGACTTTTATTCTCTCTCTTCTTGACATGAAACCAGAGTTTTTAACTTCTACAGCAATACAAAAATATAAACTGTTATGAAGAATTGAAAAGCTCTATACTTTTCTTTTTCCCCGAAGGTTTTCTGAGGTAAAGAAAACTCTAAAAATAACATCTCTCTACTCCAGGCCCTGAGACTGTGCATGCAGAAGGAACAGCAGGACAATATCCTAACACATGAATTTGTGTTCACATTCAGGCTTCTGCAGGCATCTCTAATTTAAAATTACTTATGGTTCACACAGTGAAGAGTGCCAGAGACCCACCAAAAATGCCCAGCAGTCAGTTTTAATGTGAGTGATTAAGTTGACCATGCAGCTCCAAGAACCCCATTTTTTTCTATGTCTTGTTGGAAGCACTGCCAGCCTGGCCCTGGGCACAGCCAGGTGACAAGGCTGTCCTGTGAGTGCTTAAGTTGTCCACGCAGCTCCAGGAACCCCATTTTTTCCTATGACTTGTTGGAACAGCCAGGTGACAAGGCTGTCCCATGCCAGTTAGGGCACTTTTTGCCAAAAGGCACTGCAATCCCACCTTCCCTTCATCTCACCTGCCTTGACTAACAACTTCTCTGTGGTCCAACCTGCAACCCTCAGCCTGGCTTCTGCCCAAGGGGTGGTCTAACCAGCCCTGCTGCTTAGGGCTATCAGAGGCCATATCAGAGTGGGCAAATGCCTCCTAATGTGCTTATCTCCATAAATGCCATCTCCCCTTTGGGGGATGAGATAGCTCTGGTTCCATCCTAGAGCAGCACCCAGCTGGGTTGGCAGTAACTCAGAGGTTTGTAGGTCCAAAATAACATTTCTGTACGCATCCTCTGGAGGCACTTCAAGAATGATCTTCAACCCACTGCACTGAAAGGGCTGGATCAGCCCAAGACAGATTTTCCCCACTATTCTCACTGCAGCCTGCAAAAAAGGCAGCTTCTCTCCTCTTTGCCTTAATGGAAACATGCAGCCATGGAGCCCACTGCCACATCTGATTCACACACCTACCAGTCCAGTTCGGCAGGGCCTTCATGTTCAAAACCCTTCAGTAAAAAACACAAGTTTTTTCACCTGGCTTTTCTGACCCACTGTGTCACTCCTGCTGCTGTTCCTGAGGAAATCCCAGTCTCTGCAGGTCCTCAGTTATAAAAGGATCTCTCTTCCAGGGTCTATCCCCACAGCTGTCCTGCCTGTTTCAAGTTCTGACCATGTTCCTCTGGCCTACAATCCCCTATTTCTCCTTCTCTTTGCTGAAATAATTATCTATCACAATCATACAATTAGAAACACTATTAGAATGTAAGAAAAACATAAAATAGAACATAACTACAATAAAGGTATCAGACATTCAAAAATCTAATAAGGAAATATATCTTTTTATCTCTCTCTGCATAACGACTTCATTAATATGTTAAACCAGTGGCTCCCAGACTTCATTAATTAACATACCACCTTCTTACAAGAGTGATGTTTGTGGTACTGTGTGGAATTTTCTCCTTTCTGTGCACATTGTTCCAGATTGAAACAGGGCAAGCTTGTATTTCTGGATGAATACAATAAATGCTTAAGGAAACTAATAATTTCCATGACAACTTGGGCTAGCCAGTGAACAGGAGTTGCATCCTTTGAGGAATGCTGTGGCATCTGTGTTGTTTTGATGTGGAATAAAAGCATAACCCCTGGAAAATCTTAACAGAGAAACATAATTGAAGAAAGCACACACAGAGAGCCTGACAGAAAGCCAGGGCCAAACAGAGACTAGAATAGATGGAGGCTCAGTCACCAGGCACTTTGTCTGCAAGCTAGGACTAAAGGGCTTGGTTCTCTAACCGAAACCAAGAGAGATGTCCTCCCTCTCCTGCTTGTGGGGGGCTTTGCTTTGGGCTTTGCTTCCAGCATTGACCTGAGAAACATCCTGACAGATTAAATGAGGCACAGGTTGCCCAGAGAAGTTGTGGATGCCCCATCATTGGAAGTGTCAAGGCCAGGTTGGACAGGCTTTGAGCAACCTGGTCTAGTGCAACATGTCCCTGCCCATGGAAGGGGGCTGGAACAAGAGGAGCTTTGAAGGTCTGTCTTAGGTTACAATNCCTTCCAATACACACTGTTCTGGGATTCTACAACTATGTATTGAGAAGAGGAATGGATATGTCAAATCAAATGTTTCACCCAAAAGGTCCCAACCTGCTCTGATGACAGTACAAATTGTAAAAATCTCCTGTTATGAATGAAATGACATGAAGCAGCACAGTTGAGCTGTCACTATCACTGTTTATGAATTTCAAGTTGTGTTAAATACACATGCTGTTAATAACATCTTGCTAGTCTCTGGCATGCTGCTGAACTGCTTTCAGTGGCCTCCCTTCTCATTGCACCTGACTGGATTGGAAACTCCTGCTAACTCTTACCGAAATTATCCATAATCACATGCCAAAATTCACTTTACTCTTCCACACTTACAAACAGTAACCAAAAAATATTTTCCAAATTCTTTAGTAGATCTCAGCATGAGTGAGGAACACGCCATGAGTGACAGGCGGCATGAGTGGGAAGGGCTGCGGATGTCTGTGCTGTGAACCCTGTGGAGAGCGACAAGGTTTTGGGATAGCCTGCCCTGAGTTGTCCCTGGCCCCAGGTAGTCAGTCAGCCCCACAGAGCTCCTCTGCATTTGATTTTTTTGGCCCATCATTTCCAGAAAGCTCAGACAGTGCAAAGGACCTGCGTACCACTCAGTCAGCTCCCTATGGTCTGTTTGCTGTCGGGTGGTGTGGAGTACTCTGAGACACTAAAATGATAGATGCTATTTAATTTGTGGCCACAGTCACTGGAAAATAGTTGGGAAATCCCTAACTGCTGATGGAGAACTGGAATTTCAACTGACACCTGTAGGAGACAGGAGTTTCCAGGCTGGCAACATTTCAATTATTTCTCCTTTAAGAAACTCAGCTTGCAAATGATAAAACATCCAGAGAGTGGCTGAAAGGGCATTTTCCTTCAAAGGCACCCTCTGATGGCAGATGCCCAAGATCAAAAGCACGTTTTTAAGGGCTGGGGTGGAGCCTCCTTTGCACAGGCACACCCACCCAGTTCCTCCTGGCTCAACAGCAGCCCAGTCAGGTTCTGGCTGCAGAAACTGTAATTAAAACCATTCAAACTGTGTTGTAGGAGCGTGCAGATTTGGGCTGTTAATCTTGCCTAGTGTAAAGGGGTGGAGAGAGAGTCGAGGGGGTGTGCACAGCCTGCCACATCCCCTGCTTAACATCTGGAGCCGAGCGTGCTCTGGTGGCAGGAGCAAAGGCCTGGTGGCCACGGTTTAGGCTCTCTGACCCATCCCCTGACTCCTCACAAGTGACCAGATTTAAGACACTGGTAGGTAAGTTGTAGCTGGTAACCACCATAAGTGAGCCTGAAAGTGACTGCACTGGGGGTGGCCAAGAATGAAAAAAAAATTACTTTCCCTCAAACTCTGATTTTTCCTTAAAAGGCATATTCAAAATGTAACACTGATGTTAAAGAATGCGAACAACATTTCTGGATATGCAATTTGTGCCTGTGATTCTACGTCCCCTTTCTCCTGATGGATACATAGAAAAAATTCGTTCCTCAAGGCACAAGCCAAGGTGGTCTGGCTATCCCTGCTCTTCTAAAGGAGCTCCCCACTTAGCAGAGGAGGAAGGGCCACACTCAGAGAAGCCCATCCTGATTCCACCAGCCCAGGTTTTTGAATGCCTCACCTGAAACTCTGGTGCCTCTGTTTTGCCAGTGTTGGCTTGCTGCTTTTGCTGGCCTATGAAAGTAGGACTCACCCACCTACCATCCACTAGTGGCACAAATTCTTACTACAGAATAAACAACCAGACAGTTCTTCAGCCCCTACAGGCAGTCACAGAGATTTCTCCTACCAACTTTGCACGGTTATGCTGGGTCAGAAAGGTTCAGCTTATATTACAACCTAAATTACATTTACACCTTAAGACTGGGAGACACTATACCTTCTCCTCATAGCACCTGTATCCCACACGCAATGCAATTTCACTCTGTCATCCCATGGACAGCCCAGAAACTAGTGGCTGGTAAAAGCTCATCTTCCATAAGGACACTCTGTTTTAACTGATAGCCTAAAAGAAATTAAGAACCTGCAATTCCCTTTGAAATTTGTTCTGGTGATGAACTTCTACTGCCTTTGCAATTTTGTCTCACTTCAGCCCTCATTCATGGCAGTGAGGATGCCCGTTCTCCAAGTGATGAAAGACTCCTTTCATATGACTGCCTTCTCCCTCTGAAGATACTTCTCCATTCTAATTATGACATTCTCAGCCTTCTTTTCGACAATTTAAAGGAGCCAAGGTCTCCAAATCCTTCATTTCACAGCTCTAGCTCTTCCTGGTGCTTTGCTCTTTTTTCAGCACTTTGAGATCCTTCTCAAGTATGTACCTTGCAAGTAAATACAGAACTTCAGCACTTATTTCACTGGCGTCATACCAAAACATAAAATCCCCTTCCACTCCCACTCACTCCCCCTTTTTACTGCCTTCAAGAGTTGCATTAGTAGATTTCTGCCCAGGAACATCCCCAGGAGTTCATGTTCAACCTCTCACTCACTTGGCTCCCAGGTATTTTTTGAGTCACTGTTTCTGAGGACAGCTGAAAGGTTGGCTGCACTCTCCACCCTGAAATGTGTAACTTCAGATTTGGCTTTGGACTAAGTAACTAAATTACCAAATGAGGGAGATCCCTAAGGAGAATTGCGCTCATCTCATCATTACAGACCTGCCTGCAAATGTTTGTGCCAACTGTAAATGTTACCAGCAGTGATTTTATGCCTAATTCCAGTGAACAGTGTCAAATCTGGTAATTATTCCTGCAGAACTCTGCCAGTCTAATGGCTAAATACCCCATTAACTTATACAAGACAACTGTTTTCACAAAGCTAAGTGTCAATCACAAAAACAAGGCTGTAAGCATTATGTGGACACTGAGGTGCTCCTCACATTTCCAGTGTTCACTGACAGGAGTAATTCCATGAGCAGTCCTGCATACAATACTAAGAGAAACCCTCCCAAATCTTCAGTAGAGCACATTATCACCTCGCTTGCTGTTACTCTATGACCTTCAACAGCTGTATTTTACTCCAGAAGTAGCTGTGTAGCAGTGTGGGTTTGAAACATCTCTCATTCTAGCTGCCTCAGTAGTGCTCATGGCATGCCAATGGTTACAGCGACACTGAAAAAACTCTTGTTTTGTGCCCTGCTGATTTTGACTGGCACAATAAATTTGAACTGGAAGTTGCCAAATTGACACCAACAGAAGGGGGAGAAATAGCCTGTGATGTCTAGAGGAAATACACCAGATTATTTTAGAGTCATATTCTTTAAACATTTGATCTATAATTTTGCCTTATCCTTGCTATTTCTCCACATGTGTCTATTGACAAAATTACCTTTTCCTCTTCTGTCAGACTTTATTCTTCAGTCTCCTTGAAAACTCCAGCTTGAGCTGTATAAGCAGAAAATAGGCTGCCACAGCATGAATTTATTCTATTTGTTTTGCAGTCAGTTTGGGACCCAGGCTTGACTGTCTGTGCCTGGTTCACAGACAGGTAGCTGTGTTCCCCAATTTCAAAAGCATTTAAATTCTCCTTTGGGGAAATCATGTCAAAAGCATTTCCTGTCCTTTTAAATCCCACATGCATTTGTTCTTGGTGGCTGACCTCAAGGGCTGCAAATTTGTTGAAGGAAAATGCTATCATGTCTAAAATGAAAGAATGGGAGAAAACAGAGGGTAGCAAAGACGTGGCCTGAATGGAGTTAGAGAAATGAGCGGGAAACATGGAAGGTGGGAAGAAGTGAAAGAGGGGAAAGGATAGCCAGAACACGCTCCAACTTCCAGTGCCACTGAGGCAGGAGGAGGCTGCTGGCAGGTGAGGATAGAGACCAGCCAGCCTGAGCAGGGCCAGGAGGGAATCAGGCCTGGAGAAAGGACCTGGGTAAAGATTGATGGAGGCAGCACTGAGCCTGACAGCACCAAAGCATCCTGTGAGCCAGCAGTTACCCCGGCCCATCCATGACCTGGAAAGAAGATACTTCTGAATCACTGCTTTCTTGCTGCTCGGAACCTCTCCAAAAAACAGATCTGTGCCCCTCTCTCCTCCCCACAGCCTGGGGGGTAGGATAAGGCTGTGCTAAACCTGACTAGAGATTCCCATGCAGGTGAGAGCGTGCTGCAGCATCGATGCTGCAGCTGCCCCCCAGCAGGATGTGGCACCACAGCAAGCTCCTGCTCTCTGCCAAAACCTGGTTTTGGGGCTACAGGGTGATTTTCTTACCTTCAACAATAAAATGACCTCACATCTTGGGATTACTCATGTAAGCAAGGAGTTAATATTGTAATTTTTTTTCCCTCTTATTTAGCTACAACAATCTTCCTATCCACAGGGAAAAAGGAATGGGGAAAACACTGACAGAAGACTGAGAAAAAAGAGATAAAATCAGATAAGAAGAAAAAATGGTGGATAAATTAACACCAGTCATAACTGAATTTGCCTCTGTGGATTTATGCTTGTGATTAATATATCCCAATAAGACACTTGAAAGGGAAAGAGTAATCAGTAACCACAAGTCATACACTTTGGCAACTGGCGACCAGAGTCTGGATGAAAGCAGAATTTTGTCTCTAACTATGACAGACTCCTCAAAATTGGTCAAGACAGGGCAGGGGAAAATATTCCACCTTCTGATGGCAGGACATAGCACAGAGAGGACCACAGAGTCCTTGCCAGACAAGCCCTAGGCTGAGCTGTTAATTAGAACTGAGGAGAGCCCTGACACCAGGACTAGCCTCTGGTGCTGAGAAAGGCTTCACCACTTCTGCAGTGGACAGGGATGATGCAAGAACAAGGAGATTTCTATCCACTGTCCCCGAGCAGCCACAACAGATGTGGGTGCAGCTATCACCTTCCAGCTCCTTAGGTGACCCCGGTGAAAGACCAGCCTAAGAAGTCTGGTGTGACCACCCGGGAGATGACAATTTCAGGAGAAGTACCACCTCTCACTGCTCTCCAGGGCTAAATGAACTCCCAGGTCAGATGCTCATGAGTACAGTGAGGAAGGAGCCTGACGGGCTGTGCTAACCCAGGCATTGGTGTAATGGTAGGCAGAATGGTCGTGCTCCTCCACCATGTGACCCAATCTGGGCACTGCATGGGGTATCAGTAATAAGGCCTGGTAAGGAGAAAGGGAGATACTACAACAGTCATCTCATCAATCCCCTCCTGGGGAGCCTGAAACAAAATGCCTCCTGCCATCCATCTTGAATGGCAAGAAGTCCATTACCCCTAGGTCCTGCTGAGCCAGTAGCAAGGAAAGGGAAATATAAGGGATAGAAGGCAACCAAAAAAGCTATTTTGCATCAAAGATAATCTCCCCCCAGTCCTTGAACACACAGCAGATTGGTTGCTGCACACCTATTTGCTCATCTGCCATGAAACTCCTGTGAGAATAAAAACTTCCTGCAGGCGGGGGCCATGATGTCAATGTGTAGCAGAAATGCTGCTACTAGGTTTGAAAATAAGAACCTGCATCATGCACTCCACGTGTTTGTAGCGTCACTGGCTCAGGCGTTCGCTTTGGCAACTGCCCTCCTGTGGTGAGCAGGGATCATCTGGTTTCTCATTGTTTAAATCCCTGTGGAGACATAATCTCCTCCTTCCATCAGTGGAGCTGTCAGGGAGAGCACCTCAGGGTAGGCAGGTGCACAAAATGGTAGCTTTAAATCCTTTCCCCAGCAGAGCCTATTGCAGGACAAGTCAGAACTACGAAAAGACACAAATCTTGTTGATCCACCTGAATTTCAGATGCTAGGACACCCCTGCAATACCATACAAAGACAGTCTGTTATTTCACACCAATTATCCTCATGAATTCAAGCCAGCATCTGAAGAGGAGTAAGGCAGAGGTCAGGACAGAAGGAGCCTACAGTGCTCTAAAATGTGAGATTCAGGATTAGGTTCTGCAGGATACTTCTGAGTCCTTCAAGCAGAAACAAAGGAAATCCCATAAATAAATGACATTTGGATCCCTGCCAACACATATGCTGCTCATTGCAGCAGGACAGGAAAGCCACTCGGGACAATACAAGGGTGCATATGTGATTGTCATGAAGAATTTGGCCTTAAACACATTCATAAGTGATGCTTCCTCCCGCTGCTCCAAGGAAAACTGTGCAGTTGCATCTTCAGTGCCAAGGAATCCTAGCAACAAAATGGTCACCATTTACAAAATAGAAATTAGGGCTATTTTTGTGACAGCTTTTTACAAGATCACCAAAATGCTGCACTAACAAAATTACTGCTTTTCCCCCCAAATTGCTGATGTTGCTGCCACTGGCTTTTGACTCCATACCAATAAAAAGAGCATATTTGGAGGCAGAGGATTTTTCCCAGTAATGCCAATGCTGGGTACGAGTTCATCAGGAAAGGAAGGCTGGGATTCAAGCTGCCTCAGAGCAAGAAAGTAACTCCAAGAACAGTTCTTTTTTCTACACTTTAAGAACCCATCACACTTAGCTCATATAACCTACTCCCCTGCCTTGAATATTGGTGGTTTCCAGTAGACACAGGGTAAATTTTACAGGTATAACTAAGTGGCTTACCTCAACACTTATCATTTAACTGATAAAAGCATCACATAACCACAGGAAAGCTCCTAGCATGCAGTTCCCAGCTACTGTTGGATTGGTAAGGCCAAGCACGGCATGAGCCATAGCTAGCTGTGCCACTTGGCATTTTGCAGCCTGCCTCATGCCTAGGCAGCCGCTTGCCCCCCACCACAGCCAGCCACACTGCACAGAGGTGCCCGGGCAGGTGCCCTTGCCCTTGCTCCTAAAAAAGGGCTGATGGCAGCATCCATCCACCAGTCCATCCTGTGGTTGCAGAGCAGAGCAATCCTCAGCAGTGTGCTCCTGCCTGTGAGAGCCAGACCCAGCTCCCTGCACCCTTGGCATGCAGCACAAAAGTACCACAGCTCCTGGGGATCAGCCAGGTGCAGCTTTCTGAGTGGTGCACTGGTGTCCACTCAGTGGCTTTGCTGAGATAAAGGGAAAATTGACACCAGCCAAGGGAAAACATGAGGGATAGTGGGACCAGCTCCCACTGCTTCAGTGCTCGAAGGATGGGGACAGCAGGGAAGGGAGAAGGGGAGAGTAGCTATCTGCCAGCCTCTGTGCTTGACAAAGGCTCAGCTGGGTTCAACAGGAATCCTGTCACGCTTGCTTTGCTCCCACCTTTACACAGGATGCAGCTCCCCAGGGGTGAGGGAGGAGCAAGCAGGGAGAGGAGCCTGGCTGTGCTCCAGCAGGTGTGTGCTCTCCTGGGCTGTGCACACCATCAGCCTGCAGCAGGGGATCTTAGTGCCATAGCCCAGTTAGATATGGAGGCTTGTTCCTTCCCACTCCCAGGTTCCTAGGGTGGCTGGTGCTCTCCTCATCCTTGAGGAGCATGTCCTGTGCCTTAGTGCTCTCACCACTGCCACAGGTCTTGCGTCCTGCCCAACCTTCCCTCAGCCTCAACGTGGGGAAGTGAGGGACTGATCTGAAGCCAAGCTGGACAACAGCTACAGATCGTTTCTCTGGGGGAAAAAGTAGAGAGTGCCAGTAAAGACATCCTTGTGAGGAGGAAACCGGAGAGGTATTAGTTCCACATCAGCTCTCTGGTTTGCAGCTTAGTCATTGAATGCCTCTGTTTAGAGACTTCATACATGAGTAAAATAGTTCATTATTATGAATCCCTTTTAATCTTTGCTCAGTCTAAAGGAACACCTTGAGACTTAAATGAAGGATATAGAAACAGCTCTCAAGTCCTCAGGAGAAATATGATCCAGGACTGATCCAAGCTCCAGTGAAGTCTGGGGAAGTCTTTCAAAGCAACATGTGAATGAAGGTTTGCCCAGAACCATGGCATTTTATTTTTATTCTCACTTATTTGCAATGCAATCCTTTTATCTAGCTAAACCAGAACGACATGGCTCTGTGATTTGAACTGTCAACTTCCAGCCTTCCCATGTGTGACTTCCCAGCCAGAGCCCTTCAGCCACAACTCAGCAGAGGCAGTGCCAGCCCCACGGTGCCGGGCTGCTGCAACTCAGGCTGCAGCCATGCCAGGTCCCTCATGCTGCTGAGCTGAGCATCCCTCACAATAACACGCTGTCAGATTTGGGGAGTGAGTTTCCCCATCTCTGCACCTTGCTGAACACAGCTGTGACCTCAGCACTGCCAGGTTTATGTAACAGTCCTCTGGTTAAGATAAGAGAGTATCCCAGCAGCTAATGCTTCCCTGGGAGAAACAAGTTTTCATTATAAATATCACTTCTCTCTCCCTCTTGCTTCTCTGTGACACATTCTGCAGCAATATGTGACAGCACAGCAGGTGAAAACTTCACTGAAAATTCATTTAAAAACCTAATGATTAAAAGGCGTCCTGAGAGCCAGGATGCCTGGCTTTTATTTCTTGCCTTGACTTTGACCCATGGCATGCTGTCAGTACACCTTTTTACATCTCCTGAAGACACTGAAAAAATAGTACTTATAAAGTGATTTCGCATGAGCATTGCAGCAGCACACTCCAGGAAGGTACATCATCTGCATGCGAGCTGTTGCACCCTGCCACTCTGAGTACCAGCCGGTGGGAAGCAGAGGATTTAGCTCCTGCCCTGGCCTGCTGACAGGTAGCCTCCTGCAGAGAACCATGGAACACCTCAGGCCTAAAGACAGACTGCCATTCCCACCCTTTCAGCATATGCCCTCACTACACTTCTCTTCCACCAGGTACTGGCACTTCTTCCTGGCTGCCTCACTTCTAGGAAGCCATGAGGGAGTTGCTCCCTTTATTTTTGGTGTTTAGAGGGACCCTTGTACTGGCAGGACTCTACTAGCAGATGTTACCACCCCAGCCTCCACCAGCCCAGTGCTCTGCGCTCCCTCTGCCCATTGCAGGGTGGGGGAGATGGCATGCCTTGCTCCTGTGGGCGTGTTGTACTCCACAATTCTCAGGCCAGCTCCTAAAGACAATCAATTACAGGAGTATGAAGAAGGCCTCCAGCCATAAATCCATCACCACAAATCACTTCTCTCCCAAAGCCATGACCTGCAGAAGTCTCTGACTGATCCCACTCTCTTCTCTGGTAAGGTCAGGTTATTCAGACTCCTCCTTTGCCAGTCACCTCAGTTACCTACCCTTGGCTTCTTTGCCAGGAGTGGGACCCTTCATGACCTGCTCTTTGCCCTTTGCTGTCAGCTCCTACCTTGCCAGGCCCTGCTCTCACCACCTGCTGGCTGTTTCCAGCCCGTCTTCCCAGTCTGTCCTGAACAAGGCCTCTGCTGGCTGAATGCTGAACTGGGATGCACAACACCTCAGCTGTATAGGAACAGCACTATGTGTGAGCTGGGATTCTCTGTACATTATTCACCTGATGTAAAACCACAGAGGTCAAAAGTTCACACGTTTCAAGGGGTGTGAGCCCCCTCATCCTCTCCCAGTGGCATGCGTGGCACCTTGAGAGAGGCTGCCAGCTACGTCAGACACTGCTTCACAACCTTAACTCCACACTGGGAAGGCTGCCAGCCTCCTGTGCCATGCACAGCCAGGCTCTTCCATCCTTCCCACTCGTCATCTGTCCCGCCGGTTTCAGGCACTTTTCTTCCTTGCTTTCACTGCAGGGGAGATGCTCTGTGGGCAGAGCAGCCAGTGCTCAGGGAGGAGCTGCCATGGGCGGCTGTCAGAGGCAGCCTCAACCCCTGCCCCGCCCTGTGTGGTGCTGCTGCCAGAGACCTGTCCGGCTCCACTGCAGCAGCACCCTCACTATAACACATGGTTGGCTCCCCTGTGGAGTGCTGCTGAAATGAAGCTGCCCCATTAGAGTTTTGGGGAGTTAACAGAGCTGCCACAGCAACTGTGACCTCGAAAAGTTTCACTATGTGCTATTTTTAACTTTACAGGTCTTAAGCTCAGAGGAGCACAATGAATGGAGTCTGAAAGTGAACTACATTTTCCATTATTAGAACTTAAAAACTAATTAACTACTTAACCATACTTTATCCAAAAAGTAGAACTCATGAAAACTCAGACACAGCCTTATCTGCTGCATCTCAACAGTGTCACTGTAACAACTGAAAGGCCTTCACTGTGCTGATGATAGCTCAGCAGCCACTACTTTTGGTATCAACTCATGACAACGTGTTAGGACACATGGAGAAACAAGCCCTACTCACTGTGGATTACTTGAGGATATTTTACTCCTTTTACTCTGTTTCCACGAAGTCCCAGGTCACTGGCAATGATTTGAGCTGTTTCCTTCCAAGGTGGAGAAACAAATGAAAGGAAGTAAAGTGCTCCATTGCCAGGCAGAAGATACCTCCTACCTCACTCTTGCAAGGGCTTGCACTGATTGCAGAGCATCCTTGGTATCCACACTTCCCTTCTTGGGGGTGATCATCCTCTGAAGTGAGAAAGGGAGAACAAAGAGAACATTTGGGGCTTCCAAAAAGTGTGCAGATCCATTGCTTTTCCACCAATATCAGGTGACTGTCTGTCCACCTGAAAGAACAGCATTAGAAACCAAATCTGAAGGGGACCTACCACCGAGTCATCTACTCTGTCCCTTTCCCCTGCAGCAATATCTACACACTTAACAGCCATTTGCCTAAATTGTCCTTGTAACCCTCCAACAGCAGAACTCCACAAGTTCCTCAGTTGCTACAGTCCAGTGCTTCACTGAGAAAATTCCCTTGCTGAAGGGATTGGAAAAGTCAGCCTGAAGGAGCAATTCACTTCATTCTCAGCCATGGTGGCGAGGAGCAGAAGACTGACTGTAGTGGCCCACGCAACTGGAGCCCAGACTGCCTTTCAGAGCTCAGATACATTCATTTGGTATTTCATATCTATTTTTTAAAAACTCTTGAGAGCTTCTCATGTGAAGTGCAGAGAAGACAGCCGACTTGAGGGCACCAAGAACAGACGTGATCAGAAGATAAAGTGGGACAACTAAAAGAACAAAAGCAGAAAGAAGATGCAATGGCTCAGCATGGATTTTCTTATGACAGAATCTGCAATGCAAATACTGTCTGAAACTGCAGGATCATGAAAAATACTGCCACTCCTGATGGACTTCTTCCTT
>VZTZ01006168.1:0-17156 GCA_013400955.1 Drymodes brunneopygia
CCTGCCCTGCCCCAGGCTGCATTCGGAGCAGAGAAATGCTCCTTGGGTCTCAGCATTGCAGGTAAATGAAGTCACACTCATCTTTCCTTTCACATGGCAAATAGGAAAAGGCTTCCGTGGATACCTGCAGCATGGGCTGGAGAAAGGTGTTGACCCCGGATGAACAACCCGGGATCTTCACCTCCACAAGAACTACCAGGACCCCAGCGCTGAGAAGCGCAGGTTGAGGAAGGATTGATTGGACACCAGTGGAGACACCCGATTTGGACTGACTTGTGTTTCATCTCTTCCCCAGCCTTCCCACGCCACTCCACCGCCATCCATCCCACACCGCCCTACCCCTGATCTGCTTTTTTCCTTCTCACCCTGCTCTCTCCTGTCCCTCTATGTCTACCCCACATTTATTGTTAAATAAATCCTTTATTGTTAAATAAATCCCTGTTGTTCACTTTAGCAGATGGTGTCATCGGCACCTTAATTCGTGCACAGGCGTCTTTCCCTTATCACATGTTAACAGGGGCACATATCTGCACACAGCACTCGAGCTGTGGCCTCCCCAGTGTCCAGCACAGAGGGACAATCACTGCCCTGCTCCTGCTGGCCACTCTATTGCTGACACACAAGGCCAGGATGCCACCGGCCTCCTTGCCCACCTGGGCACACACCTGCTCATGTTTGGCTGCTGGCAGCCCCAGGGCCTTTCCTGCTGGGCAGCTTTGCAGCCACTCTGCCCCCAGCCTGGAGCACTGCAGGGCCTTGTTGGGACACGAGGGCAGGACCCAGGCCTTGCTCTTCTTGAACCTCCTCCTGCTGGCCTCACACCATGCAGCCAGCCTGTCCACATCCCCCTGCAGAGCCTTCCTACTCTCCAGCACGCAGGCACCCCCACCCAACCTGGTGTCAGCTGCGAACTGACTGAGGGTGTCCTTGCGTGCCTCATCCAGTTAATTGACAGAGATATTGAACAAGACTTCCCTATCTGTGATGATATTGTTTAAAACTGTGTGTATTTTATACCAGCATTTTGGCTGTGCTTTGGTCAGACTTGTGACAATGATTCCTCTGCTTCTGAAACCTGTGTATGGAAGAGGTGCAAAAGACAACTCTTAGTGTCTTGCAGAGCTCTGCATAAAACCCACAGATGAAAAAAGCTCTTTTGTGATTTGTCTGCAGACGGATGTGTGCAGACCTGATGCACACAGTTACGTGTATTTCAAAGAGATATTTTGGTGTCCCATCAAGTATTTATTGGAGATCTCCCACTGAGGCCTCCATAAAGAGTGTGCAGTTGATGATAAATCTGCTAATAGCAGCTTGCAGAGATTGCTCTCCTTTCTTAACCTTTGAGCATATGGTTGCATAAAGCTGCATAACTAACAAAACAATCATCCAGGTAGTGCCTGACAGTTCTTTTTTTTTAATGGATGTGACAATATGTTCTGTCTTGATGCAGGCAAAGGCAAGCAGTCAAACCTGAGGGGCAAACAGCAATGAGTGGTGAGGGACTGAGGACTGCACAGCATCTGACAGTCTGCAGAGAGGAGCCAACATCTGGGGAAGCTCAAAGTCTGTAACAGAATGCTGGGAAATATTATACACAGTGCTGCTAAATTACTATCAGCCTCAGAGATGAATTCACAGGAAATTTTACTGATGAAAATTCAGAAATAAAACAAGCTTTAGGTTTAAGTCATTTTGAGCCTTTGAGGAGAGTTTTCATGGCAGCAAAGTCCTGCGTGCATCCTGTCAGTATGAAAAGTTCATGCTGAAATGTAAATTCACTGAATGGGAAACATTTGATGGGCCATGGGGACTGGCTCTGGTGGCTTTCTCTCCCAGTTACAGAGAAAACTGGGGATGACCCAATGGTTGGAGGCTATGGGCTCTGTTCCTGGCTGCTGGTGCTGGCTTCAGCTGGTTGTTCTGCTCCAGGTCCTTGTGAAGGGCCTGGGCTCATAGATTTAAGACATAATATTAGTTATGAGATGTTAAATGAGAGCCTGTAATTAACTTAGTCACCTCCAGCTCTCTCTGATCACTGGAGAGAAGTGAAGATCAAATTAATCATCTTGGTGTCTATCATCCCTGACTCTCTGAAGGTACCTATAGCAGCCACTTTAGTAAAAGTGGAGAAATTCAGATGGAATGTTAGGAAGAAATTCTTCACTGTGAGGGTATTGAGGACTAGTGAAATTCAGATGGAATGTTAGGAAGAAATTCTTCACTGTGAGGGTATTGAGGACTAGTACAGGTTGCCCAGAGAAACTGTGGCTGCCCCATCCCTGGAAGTGTTCCAGGCCAGGTTGGATGGGGCTTGGAGCAACCTGGGATAGTGGAAGCTGTCCCTGCCCATGGCAGGGGGGCTTGGAATGAGATGAGCTTTAAGATTCCTTTAAGCCAAACCATTCTGTGATTCTATAAACTACATCAGTTTATGCCTAAATTTGAATGTGAGGTGTCTGAGCCTGAAATCAGTAGGAATTAAACCCTAAAAAAACTTTGAAGGTCACTCACTTTGTCTAATTTTTCATATTTATGGTGAGCCTGAGTTTTCTAATCTGAGAAATGTGCACTCTGTTATAGACTATAATCAAGCACTGGATGTCTGCACTAGCTGGATGATAGTACAAAAATAATCCTTCTTTTCCTTGTTACTGACTCAGTCCATTTAGGTGACAACTCACCCAGACAGACCTCATCCATCCTTTACCTGGCCATTTTTTTGCCTGATCTCCTTCCTCAGCTGTGGGTGACTCTCCAATGATCTTACAGCAGCAGCTATGGAGATTGATATTTTGGCAGTGTTCCTGTCAGATTTGTATTATCTGAGAAATACTGTATGATCTGTTCTCTGGAACAAATGAAAATAAACATGACTTGGGAAAAGAAGCAAACAACTTAACTTTGACTTTTGTTTTAGGATCACTTCTCAGCTCTATTCCATAAATAGAATCTGTCAGGATGCCTACTTATTTATATTCCTGTCAAGAGGAGTATAGCAGGACAGTCAGAAACTGCAATGTAAATCCCAGGTATAGTGATCATCCTTCAGCTCCAATTTTAGACATCTCATTCTGCAGAGTAAGAAAAAACCCCTGACATCAAGCAGATGCATTTTAAAGTAACTTGATAGTTGAGCTGAGCTAGAATACAGTTAAGCAAGTTGTGGGTTGTCATTTCTACCTCTTTTTGCATAGCAGCTTCCTTTACTTATTTATTTATTATCCTTGCTAACAATCATCTTTCCCTGATTTATCCCGTGTTGCAGTCCATCTGGTGCCTTAAACTCCAGTTTAAATTTTTATATTAAAAAAAAATTTTAAAAAAAAGTTTCAGGGCTCTTTCAGCAAAATTTGCTGGAAGTATTTATTGGTTCTCTTTACTTGGAAAACCCAAACCAGCATGGGCCAATTTCTCATTTTTTAGTGATGGATACATACATATTTCAGTTCTGTTGGTGGAGGTGTATGCAGTGCACCTACTGCTCATTCATATCAGCAATATATATCCACACACATTGCTATTCCAATAATAAAACATATAAGTCATTCCAGGTTATTATAAGTGGACCCAGAAAACCAATACATCATCTTGGTCTTTTGAGGTTTTCAGCTATAAATCTCTGAGTTGTTTGACATGAAATTCTGCTGTTATTTCCCAGGAGAAATTAACTGGAAATATTTTGGCCCAAGTGAGCCCAGAATGCACCTTGTCCATGTTAAAGATATCTGGACAAGCTTTGTTGAGAAAGTTCAGATGTCCTTACTGGAAAAGAGATGCAGATTTAGTGGAGTTCTGATGTTATTCTCTGTGCTTGCATAACAAGAACAAAAATATACTCCCTGTCATTGAAGAAATCCGGGTGCTTCCTATGTCTAAATTCTCTGATGGAAATGGTAGAAGAGTCCTTTACCCATCACTGATTTTCCTTCAGCAGCTGTTGCAGAAAGTGTTGCCACTGGGAAGTTAATTTTTTATATAGTCAACCACCATGTAATAGGAGCTGCGTGTCAGCAGGGTCCAGATACACATCACTGGTCTCCTTGTAATCCAGAAATCTTTAAATCATCACTCTCTAATGGAACAAGAAATGTGTATTCTAAATTCATAAAGATTTATAAACATTCAGTGCTGCCATCTGACAGATTTATGCATCACCTGCAGTTCTCTCATTCTTCAGCTCTGTCCTGTGAGCCATGGGAAAATGATGTTCCTGCACCATTATGCAGGGCTGAGAAATCTGAAGAAGGTCAAGTTACTGAGTGTGAGGGAACTGGATGACTAAGAATGAACCACGAAGGAAGAACAAGCCACTTAAATTGATAAATCACAAGACAAAAAAATTGCACAGGAGTTTGCCTTGTGGATGGCTTTTTTGCCTGGTGTTTGACAGGGCAGTCACTGGATGCCTTCATTCCAGGGCAGAGGTTCTGCTGTGTGGCACTGGAGCAGTGCACAGTGTTCTGGCTTTTGAATAGTCAGTACAGGACAAAAGGATTTTTGTCAGAAAATCATTTTCTTCCTCCTGTAAGGAGCTGACATTTCATTACAGAAAGCAGTGCCCTCTGCCCACACACAGTATGTAAACCTCTTAAAACTGTTCTTTGGGCTGTTAGCATTCACTCCAGAAACTGGGAAGCATTTCTATTAAATTTCACTTTCCTAATACACCAGGCTCAGCATAATCCACAAATGAAGAGTCTGTTTTACCACTGGAATTCACCCTGATAGCCCAATATTGACTCCACTTATCTGTGTTGGACTAAAATGACATCAAAGTTTGATGTGACAAATGAAGAATCCATCATTTCCTGCAGGGATTTTGCTACAGTCTAATCATCTTCAGCCTTACAAAAAGTGATGACTGACTTCTAATAGGAACTGGAGTGGATTTAGCTTCCAGCCATCGGGGTTTGATCTGCATTTCTTCTCCAAACTGAAGAGCCCTAGTGCATCTAATACTTCTCTATGAATTTTCTGATTTTCTATAATCACAACACTTTTGATTCTTGTCTTATGATACAATAAAAGTATTTGGTGTCCTGTACATTACTCAAACCTCTCTCTTTACAGAGTCTTAAATCATGCACCTGGCCAGATATGAAATGAAGTCACCTCCTAGCATAGCTATGGATTGCAGGGTGTTATTCTCCTGAAAGCCTGTGCAGATTTACTGATGCTGTGGGTCCAGGGCTCACAGTCACAGGACACCAGCTCCTTTATTTCTGGGCAGATAGCTGTGTTTGGCTCTGCTGGAGGATGTGTTGCTCACACAGTCCTGTCTCAGCCAGTGCTCCTCATTGCTCTGAGTCCAGACATGAATCCATCTGTTTGAATAAGGAAGGGGCAATGGTGTTGTGGCCACTTCACAATTGTATTCAGGAAGTTGCTCTGCAACAGCGTTAATTAATGGGTCATGGAAGAAATAAAATCCCTCTCAGCCTCTCCCTTAATCCCACTCATCTTTTCATTATCTGCCAAGATTGGTTTTGCCTATAAACAGCAGCATCAATGATGGGGTTTGTTTATTACACAACCACTGATTTAAGTGTGAAATCAGGTCTGGTTGAGAGCTGTGCAGGGTCTGCTGTTGGCACTGAGATCCCTCAATGTAAACTGTCTTCAGTTTATGTGTCCTCAGTGCACAGGGATAGTCTTGCTCACATATGAGGCTCTGTGGCTCTGAGTGCCTCATGCAAACCTTATTTTTGCCAGGTCTGTACAGATGCTTTTGCTAAGGATGTGTAGATCTGGACAAAGACTGTACTAACAAGTGTACACAGAGTTTGAGTAACACCCTGTGAAACAGGTGATTTTTGTTACTCCTATCATACAGCTCAAGAAACTGGCACATTCATCAAAAGAAATGACAATACCCAGGTGGGGCTGAGTTGATAAAAGAAATCGGATTTCCTAATTTCTACAATGTCGCTGCTCTTAAGTCCAGCCACCTTTCTCTGAAAAAACAGATTCAGCAATGGAATAAACCAGCATAAACCAGCTCCTCAGCATGTGTCTAATGATGGGAGCCTTCTGACAGGATCTTGGTTTCAGACTAGGTCCCTTGGATTTCACAGACATGAGACCACGAGTGTTGTTACCTATAGAGAAATAAGAAACGGGTTTGCAATGCATTTATGCAAAAATTCATTAGTGATCATCATTTATTTACTCCTAACAAAAGAAAACAGATGTGCAGAGGTTTTCTCAGAGTGTGTATGTGTGTGTGAACACACCGCTCCAAAGTTCTTATGTTGTGTAAATCAGAAGAAAACACAGTGGCAATGCCAGGTGGTCAGTAAGAGATTATATTGAGCAAACAGCAAGTGTCAGTGCAATGTATTTCTGCCCGACGATCCAGTGGATAACTGTAAATAGCTCCAGCAATCTGTGCTCAGTTTTAGCCTCCACTATTAAATTGGGTAAGCTACCAGCTCCAAGTAATTTGTAATTTTAAATTAGTACAAGGCTCATGACATTTCGCTTTTGGGACTGTTCCAGTGAGTGGTTTGCTGCTGTCATGTTCACATTTAAATAGGTAAGGCTGCTTTGGTCAAACTCTGTTTATCAGTTGCCTGTTCCTACTGTTTCCTTGGAAGCCAAAAATGAGATTGAAAAGTAGAGCAAAGTCAAACTTTTGCTTCTAAGTCTTCATGTTTTCTGAGTTTTTGTTATTTCAATTTAATTCTGCTTTTCACTTGGGGAGATGTAAGAACTCCAAGTATTAGTGTGTTACTTGCCAACTCCTCTGGACTGGAGAAAGTGATTATTAGATGTACAGAGAAAGCTGGGTGGAAGTTTTAAAATGTATTGCTGTGCTTCTGTCAGCTAGAATTATCTCTGCTACCTGCCAGCTTGAGCCATTGTGTGAAATGGAACACAGAACAAAAACAAACTTAAAGAAAAGGGAAATTCAGGATCATATTTACCACCTTCATTCAGTGGGGGATGACCTGTCCTGTGGCTGTATGACCCCCTTACCCTGCCAATCCTGTTCTTGGGATCAGATTGGAGCACAACAACTTTTATCTCTTCTGCTTTTGAAATTGGTTTCTCAACATACTATGGTAGGTGAAGAGATGAGCAGTGGTGGACTGGGATGAAAGGGAAACAAACAAGAGAGCAAGACTAAAGCCTCTGGCTCTCCTCAGAAAGTGGACTCATGATCAGGAGGCGAAGTCCAGTGTGATTCTCCCTCAATCCAAATCACATTTCTATATTTTATATATTTTTCTAGACATTTCTAACATTGCAGTGCCTGGAGGAACCCTGACACAGTTGCCAAAAATCCCCTGATCTGTGGGGTATGAATCCTTGAGGGAAATGATGGCAAGTGGATCTGTACTGAGCTCTGCTCTGTCTGCCCTTCACCGACATGGAGAGAGCTCGAGTGGATCAGAGGAGGCCATGAGGGTGATCAGGGGCTGGAGCACTTCCCATATGAAGGCAGGCTGAGAAAGTTGGTTTTGTTCACCTTATAGAAGACTCCAAGGAGACCTTAAAAACCTTCCAGAATTTAATGGGGGCTTGCAGGAAAGATGGGGAAGGACTTCTTCTCTGGAAGTGTAGTGACAGGACAAGGGGGAATGGCTTCAATCTGAAAGAGAGTAGCTTTGGATTAGGAATAAATTCTTTCCTATGAGAGTGGTGAGGCCATGGCACAGTGTGCCCAGTGAAGCTGTGGCTGCCCCTGGATCCCTGGAAGTGTTCCAGGCCAGGTTGGATGGGGTTTGGAGCAATATGGGACAGTGGAAGGTGTCCCTGCCCATGCCAGGGGGGTTTGAATGAGCTGATATCTTTAAAATCCCTTTAACCCAAACCATTCTGTGATTCTATGAATGTGATTATCTTCACTGAAACATCTATGGAACAGGAAATTATCCAAAAATGAAAAACAAAATCAGATTATCTAGTCTGTGATTCCAATAGTTGTGAGTGTATTTTGATTGTGCATAGGAGGGCAGCAGGCAGGTGCCAGGAGACATCACGTAATCAGGCAGTGCAGGAAACTGAGCTCTCAGGTAAATACTTCTCTTGTGCATCTCCATACTCCAAAGAGGAGTCAGATCAGGAGAACTGTTCAGAGAATTCATTCTCTGTTTTAGTCAATACAGTGCCCTATACCAAAAATATAGTCTGCTTTTATTTCTTAATTTTTACTGTTTTCAGTCTTTGTTCAATTTAATTTTCTTCTCTCCTCCCATGAGTCCACATTGTTGGAGGCACAGGTTGAGAGAGTCCTGTAGGAAATGATACCACAGCACTTCAGCAGCAGCATAGTTTAATGGGATACTTCACACGAAGAAGGATTAATTTACGTTAAACACAACTAATTTCAGTCTCACATTCATGAGCACTGAGAGGCTTTTATTTTAAACAGCCTGCCCATCATTCAGGCATTAATGCACCTGTTTCCAGGGAGTCTGTCCAGGGTTGCTTGCAGTGAGTGAAGGTCAAGGAAATCAACTTTTGAGACCCTCCCCACATTCCATGGCTGCTTCTTAAGTGTGTGCTCTCAGTTTGGGATGTGCCTCATTATGCCAGTGAGGAGCTGACAGTGATTAATCTCTTTATCCTGACCCACCTCTGTGAGTCATCAGGATTCAGTCTCTGACCCTGCTCCAGAGCTGCTTGTCAGGAGGAACTGCAGGAAGTTTTGTGCTGGGATCTCTGTGACCTGCTGCTGTAGGTGTCAGCAGCAAACACCATTTGGCACCTCTTCTTCTTTCTGGTGTTTTGTCCCTGTGCCTTCACATTCAGCCTTGATTCATATCAGTATAAACATGGTTTTTTTCTACGATTTGTCACAGCTTTAGAACTTTCCTGGGCCTCTGCTTTCTAATACATCGTAGGCATGTTGGTACATGCTGACAAAAAGAGGTGATAGCTACCTCTTATGATGAATAATTTTTCACCTCACAAATCTCACAAGCTCTTGGTATTGCCCCAGGTATTTCAGCAATATATTACTGTAAACTCTCCTCCTTCCTGGCTCAGGATTACAAAGGAATATTACAGTTTACTTCCTTCCACATAATGATTTTGCCTATAAATTTTGATCTGATCCAATCTTCATATTTTCTCTGTTTTATTGGATTCTGGTGAGGGTTATGATGTGTCTTGCTACTTTCCCATCCTCCTTTATTCAATTTATATAATTCCTGTTTATCCAAGACAAACCAAAAAAAGGTTTGAAAGGAAAGGAAAAAGGTAGGACAGACAAAAAGAAATCTTCTGAATAATGAAAAAACGAGTTCTGAGTTCACTTTAAAGTATTATTCTAAGTACTCTATTTGCATATTCCAATATTTTCATTCCCCCCATTTTGGTGCCTGGTGGACCTAATTAACTTCCCCCATCCCAAACACCTTGGGACTTGTTGAGAAGCCTTGTGAAGTCAGGGAGCCCAAATCTCCATTTGACTGTTATTATTTTCCATTCCCTTTAACATTCAATCATTCATTTCTCTATTTCTTGTTAAAGAACATTTTACTCCTTACATATGCATAAATGTCTATATATATACTAAATTTCTATGTATTCATAATGTATATTTACATACTGTATATACATATGTAAATATATGCATGTGAAGTGAATCTATGTGTAACATCACACATATTTGTACTCTCTATATTTATATATAGGAAGAAAAATCTGCATCTCTAGAAATATGTACATATTTTTATCTATGAACACTCCTGGGTCCAAAGGAAATGGGCAGCCAAACAGCTCTTAGATCATGATGGCTCCTGACAGGTATTTTCTTGGATAAGAGCTGTCCTTAAATGACTAATATTGAAAAAAAAGGAGGAAATTTAGAAGGGACTGTTGTGACTATAAGCACAACCCTTGAAAATAAAGCAGATGATTCTGCCAGAGACCTCAACAGTATGAATGCAAATCACAGAAGTTCAATTAGGGGGCACTGAGAAAGTACAACTGTGACATCTAGATGGAGGAACTTCAGGGTTTACATGAATTTTTACAGAATGACAACCACTCACAATGGACAGCAAGGACATCTGTAAATTGCATAGAAGAGCATAAGAACATTAACTCATTGAGCAGGCCCCTCTCTTCAAATACCTGCTGAATTGGTCTCTTTGGTGTCCTTTACTGCTGCAAATTCAAGCAGTGCTTTGGTGTTATGAAAGGAAAATACACCTGGAGGAAGGTGTGGGTGAACACATAGGAATCCTGTGGGATTCAGGAACACATTGGGGGCTGGAGCATAATTCATCCCACTTCAGAACTGTGCACAGGGATTTCATGCAGATGGAAACCAGAACCTGTGTGTGGATGGGGACACAGAGCAATGAGACCTCCTACAAATCCCAGAGACTTAATCTGTCCATGGGGAGTTTTAGGTAATATCACAAATTTCTAGAATCTTCTCCAGAAAGTGAGGTGGGACTTGTCATCTGGTACCACAACTCTCTGTACACTTCTTTCTAAACACAGCTTCAGTAGAGCTCAGGAAATATGGGGCATGAGACGGAAATTGTCTACAGGATTTAGCATCTTCCTTTTTTTTCCGTGTGATTTTTGTTTTTTTTTTCCACAGGGTTAGTAGAAAAACATAGAGGAATGGGGCCAGTGGAAGAGAACAGTGCAGGAAATTTATAAGGAGGGTAATGCATCCAATTATAATTTGAATACTAAACAGTGTGCTGTTAAGTGTAACTGCAGCCTGGCACTACTTTTAATTCATTTTGTTTGGCCTATCAAGGAGAGCAGGCTAAAGCACACAATCTATTTTTTTCACTTGGCATTTCCGTATCCATCAAACCATTTCAAGTAGCCTGAGAGTAATTTCACATTATGACCATTTCCCTTTAAGTTAGGCCAGCTCTAGTGTGGAGAATTAAAATTAATTATTCAACAACAACAAAGGCTGAAATGTGATCGAATTTGGCCGGTTTGTTGGTTTGTTTGTTTTTCTCCTCTCCAGGCACTTCAATTCCCCAGGCTCTGTCCTCCTCTTGTGTATGGCATTTTGAGAGGCAATGACAGATTGTAAATTCAGCCCAAGGTTGCTGAACCGTTCAGCAGAGTCAAGGGAGGCCTGATGAATTTCTTTTATGTGTCCTGCATAAGTGTGTATTATACACTCGTTAACAATGTGATGGCCTGAAGTTTGTTGCAGTTTTGGTACAATAAATCATTGTTCCTCTGTTGATTTGGAAAATCTCTGCGCCTCCTGTGAGCTGCTAAAATGCCACCGTGCATAATGGAGTATCCTAGAGGTGAGACAAATCCTGACTGTGGGTTTGTGGTGCTGACAGCAAACTTCCCCTTCAGCAATGTAGGGTGGGAATAGGGGTGTCCAGGGCTGCTTGAGATGCTGTGGGGTGTCCAGGACAGCCACGTGTGGCACTGAGATGTGCCCTGGGCTTGTAATACATCAATGCCATTGCCATGGCCACTGCTGGTTATTTCATCCTGTGATAGATCTTTATCATCCCTGGCACTCTGGCATTTCATTAAAACAGTTGGTTGAAAGCATCAGAAACTGGAATAGAAAAATTTCAGGCAACCTCTGCAGAGATGCTGGGGAGGGCAGGCTTTGTGCAAGGTTTTTTTTTCTGAATTTGGGTCCTGGCAGAAAGGTGAGCTCCTGTCTCTTTCCCTGGTGGGATTATACAGAGTGAGTGTGCAAAGAAACCTCTAGACCACAAGTTTAACACCTGCTTCCTTTCAGAAAGCTTGTCCTTGTTGCTTTTAGTGTGTTTTCACTGAAAAAGAAAAAAAGGGACCTGGTTAAATCTGTTCTCCATATGTTTGTTTAGAACAAGGAGAGTTTTAGGAAGAAAATTGGCTACTCTGAGCTTTACCAGGAGTTGTGCTTCAATGCTTAATTTTCTTCCTCAGGCTGGAGGAATGATGGCCTCAGGGAGAACATTCAGCACCTTCCAGAGCCTAAAGGGAGCTTATTGGAAGGCTGGAGAGAGACTTTTCACAAGAGCATGGAGAGATGGGACAAGGGGAAAGGATTTCAATTGATAGAGGATGGGTTTGGATCAGATATTAAGAGGAAATTCTTTGCTGTGAGGCTGGTGAAGCCCTGGCACAGGTTGCACAGAGGAGCTGTGCCTGCCCCATCTCTGGAAGTGTCCAAGGCCAGGTTGGATGGGGCTTGGAGCAGCCTGGTCTGGTGGAAGGTGTCCCTTCCCACGGGGGTCAGAACTGGATGATCTTTTAAGGTGCCAAACCACTCCATGATTCTGTGATTTTCAGAGGACTTAGTAGGTGAACTGACTGCTCCAGAGGTCAATGTGGAATAGCACATGGACATGTCCCTGAGGAGCACATAGATGTGGGAGAGTTGGTCCCTTGAGGCACAAAGGGCACCAGGGTGGGACAGGAAATAAACCTGCTTCAGTGAGTTAAACATTGCCAGAACACATTTGCCAATCCATCAGCCAAGTTCACAGGGGTGCAGGAGTCCAGTGTGGTCCATTATAGCTCTGCCTTCAGCACGCTGCTGAAGGTTGGGGAAACTGAGGCACAAACCCAACAGGCCTGGGCAGGTGACAAAACTGTTGCTGTCAGGGTGTTTTGTTATTGGTATTTATAAGGAGACACAGCTGGAGAAGTTGATGTGTTTTCCTGGAGTGGTTTAAATGCCAGCTGAGGAAGAATGCAATAATACTGCAAGTATCTGTAAATAGTTAAGTCAGGGAGGAAACAAGTGAAGGGAACATCATGAATAACCATTAGGAGTAAAGCAGAGGACAAGGTAGGCTCTGTATCAGGAGGTTTCTGTGGGAAGTGCTGCACTTCTTCTGAGGGGAATATTTAATGATTGGACAGCTTGTGCTGTGGAGACTGAAGAGCAGTACTGGAAGAAACACTTCATTGCTAACCATGACATGACATGCTAGTGGGGGAGATTATTATTCCAAGTAGGTTTTTTTTTTTTTTTTTTTTTTTTCTTTTAACTTACTTCTTGTGTATGTTCATTATTTGCTAAAAGGCAGAATGACTTTGGAATCATTCAGGCTGTGTGAAAGCTCCCCACAGAGATGAAACATCTCCCGGGTGGAGTTTGCCTTGTGCACACCACCAGAACGTCAATCTTCCTTCACCTGGAACCACAGTGGAGTATTTTAACTGGATGTCTTTATCAGATCTCTGCTGACAGCCTGTCAAAGCTTTCCTGGGGAATGACTCATTTGCAAATAGCTTTCCTACCTTTCCCTTCTCCCCTCACTCCCTGTCTCCCTAAATTGCATGCTATAAATAGCGTTTGAAGCAGCAGAGTTTGAGCAGTGCATTTCATAGAAATCAAGGGTAGGATGTTGCCTGGGCTGGAATCTCCTGCAGAAGGAGGTGGATCCAAGCTGGTTTTTGTTCAGTTCTGAGTATGGCTGTCACAGTCCATCAAATCAGTGACCTGTCCTGGCTGCTGCCACGTTTGTGGTGGTGGCTGGTTATGTCACTGACCGTTTTCCATCTCATTCCTAGGAGGAAATTTCTTTCCAATACTGAGTATTTCTCGTTAAGCCATTTAGCAGTTGTAGTACATGAAGTCTGATCTTATGAATTTTTATCTTACACAGTGTGGGAATCACGCTGTTAATCAGTACCAGGAAATGTATTTGGTGCTGGCTGTTGCTAATGCCCTGATACGACTTCTGACATAATGACAGGCTGAAAATTAAATTCCTACGCCAAGGAAAAGTCTCCTAAACTTTCTTTGCATTTTGATGCTTCTGGTTTCAAGTTTAAAGCCTGTGAAGAATTGGTTTCTACTGAAATCTCCCCTTTGCATCAGAGATCAAGAACAAACCAGTTTGTATTACACACATTTCCCAAGGATGTGAATTCTGTGTCAGTGGAGAACGAGTGATGTCCAGCAAGGGGCTTCCCCCATTCCCCTCTGACTTCTGTGTTCCTCCCTAACCTTTGCCTCCTCTCCTTGCACCACCTTGGAGGAGCCCTTACACACAGGTATTTCAAAACTTAGACAAATCATCCCCCAACGTGCAGCTGTCTCAGATCTTTCATGCTGCTAATGGTGCAAGATTGGACTAATCTTTTCTCTCTCACACATCCACGCTCTGTAAATTGAGTTCAAATGATTTGGAGGAGCATAAACCAGCCTGGCACTGCTCTCATGAATATCTGATCAGCCTAAAACACTTTGAACCCAGGGAGTTTGCAGAAGCAGAGACTTGCTTTTAGTGTTTCTGAATTTGCTGTATTGAAGTTATCAGAAAGAACAATGCAAAGAATCAAGAAATAACCAGTATCTGTTATCTCCATACAGCAGCAAGAATTCTGCCAGTGATGGAGCTCCCTGTACGTACAGGCTATACTGAGAGCAGCTAATTGAAGTCCACAGAGATGAATTAAAAGTGCATTAACTTATCCATATCATGGCTTTTTCTCTTTATAACCAGTTTTAGTTGGCAAAGGTTGGCTTTAGCCTTAGGATGTGAGTTTTTCCTCTGTAGTCAGCGGAGGAGGAAAGGGCAATTTGGAACAAAAGGCTGACAGAGGTGCTGATAAATCAGCCTGAAGCTGTTTAAAAAGAAAGAGGGGATGAAAGCTGATAAACATAGAACCAACACATGGTTTGGCTTTATGACTGGATTTCTTGTAAAAATGTCATGCCTCTAGTGAGAATTTAAGCCTTTACAGGGCAGGGAGATTTTTTTTTCTGTTCTGCCTCTGTGCTCAGCATCCACTGCCAGAACTCTGTCCCAGAAAAGAGTAGAGGTGACATTAAAAGGCTGCAGGACCACAGCAAGCTATGCTGGTTCCACTGCCCAAAAATATTAACTTGAAGTCATGTCTTCTTGTATTCTGTGATCACAACTGGCCACAGCAAGAGGATGTGCTGTTAGCAAGGATGATTTCATGCTCTCAGTTCCCTGGTTGTAATTCTGTTGCCTAAATATAGACATTACTGAGCCTGGAGATGCTGTGTAGTAACCCAGCAAGGTTCTATCCCAGAGAAGCTGTGGCTGCCCCATCCCTGGAAATGTTCAAGGCCAGGTTGGATGGAGCTTGGAGCAACTTGGGATAGTGGAAAGTGTCCTTGCCCATGGCAGGGAGGACTGGAATGAGATGGTTTCCAAAATCCCTTCCAAACAAAATCATTCTGGTTCTATGAACAAGTGAGAAGACACTTTCAGTCATGTAAGTGAATTTTCTAGGCATTCCTGACCTCCCCCCAACTCCTGTTACAAAATTCTTGCTTGAAAATAAAATTTCTGG
Source organism: Drymodes brunneopygia (assembly GCA_013400955.1). Classification (NCBI taxonomy): domain Eukaryota; kingdom Metazoa; phylum Chordata; class Aves; order Passeriformes; family Petroicidae; genus Drymodes; species Drymodes brunneopygia. The sequence continues at coordinate 15,229 of VZTZ01006168.1, forward strand.
TTGTGGCTTCTGTCTGGAAACCAGCTCATAACAAAAGCAGAAGCAGCCACTATTCTTTTTCCTCAGATTTGCTGGAAGAAGGATAATCTGCTTTCATGCCAAACAAAATTTAAGTTCCATCACTCTTTGGGGGCCAGGGTATTTTCAGATTTTTGGCATGTAGACTTGGTGAGAAATCTCAAAAATCCAGCCTGACAAAGGACAGGTTCTGGCCCCTGCACAGGGACAATTTTAGCAGAGGCAACACTGCTGCTGCTGCTGCTGCCAGTAAATAAAGACCAGCAAGAAGGCAGGACCTTCACTGAAAAAAAAAGCACCATCCAGAAGGGTAAAGAGTGAGGGAGGTGAGAGCACTGGTTTTCTTACTAAGCAGGGAAAGCAGATTGAAAATAAATGGTAAATTTCAGAAACTCCTGAGACCCAATATGGAGGCACAAATAGCTCTTAAAACTTCATGAGGACTCCTTTGAGCAAGCAGAGTCACAAATGAAAGAGGGGAGGTGAAAGTGTTCAAAAGAGGCTTTATTTTATTAGGTGCTTATTCAGCCACAAATTAAGATAAATGTGAATGAGATCTTGTTGAAAGGGATATCATTGCTTAACAAGTGGTGGTAGGAAGGGATTTTTATTCTGAATTTTTAGAAGTCTGGAGAGACACAAGAATGATGTTATATGCAGGCATTTAAGTTGTGGGCAGGGAATATAAACAGTCTCATAAATGACTTAGAGATATTATGAAGAAATTTACTGTGAGACCCTGGCTCAGGTTGTCCAGAGAAGCTGTGGCTGCCCCATCCCTGGAATTGTCCAAGGCCAGGGTGGACGAGGCTTGGAGCAACCTGGGACAGTGGAAGTTGTCCCTGGTTTGGAAGGAGATGATCTGTAAGGTCTATGTCAACCCAAAACGTTTCATGGTTCTATGATTCTTTGTCTGATTTAACAAGGAGTTAATTTTTCAGAGAGTTTTGCAGGCCGGAGTGCAGCTCATTCATTTCCATGGTGTCCACACTCTTTTTGTCAAACAGGAAAGGACAATTCACCAGCTAGAGTAACTGAGCTGTTCCTGGTAGGATTCATCCCACGTGACTCTGCACTGGAGAATGTGTTTGACTTCATCTGTCTTCAGCAGAGATAACAGAGGGTGGCACTTGCAGGTTGTGTGGGCAGCAGGGACAGCAGAGGTGCCTGTTCCCTCTCCCCTGCCAAGACTTGCCTCTGGATTCTTATTATTCCCCTGAGAAATGCAGAATTCTGCTGACATTTCCTATAAGGAAATCCTTTTCTTTTTGCTTTTTGCTGACAGCATCACTTAAAGGCAAATCAGAACAGATCATGCTTTGTGGCAGGAAGATAAAAAAAGGCTTTAATTAATGTTAAGATATTTCAGGGAAAAGAGAAAGTGTGAGACTCTAGATGAAAGCTCAATATGTCAATCACAGTGTGGTTTATGCCTCGGTTCCACAATCCTTCTCTGATTTGGGATTTTGAGTCAGTTAGCAGGTCAGAGCTTTCTCTGATGAGGATGATTTTTTAATTTTCACCCTGGACCAAATTCAGGATATAGCAAGAGCATTGTCTGTCTCCAGTTAACCTGACTGCAAAGGAAGTGTACAAATCCATGTTGGATGTTGACACAAGATTTCTGTGGTCAGGCACAGGGTTTTTTCTGAGTAGCTAGAGTCTAGTGTAAGACTTGAAGCCTGAAGACTTTTATTTAGGCTAAAGTTCTTTTTTGGCTATTTTCCTTAGCCATGAAAAATGATTTTCACTGGGGTTTGCATCTGGCCAGTTCTTACTTTAGTGGTGCCTTGTGAGAGTCTGTTCCACTGTGGAAGTGGTTCATTATCTGAAAAAACTTTTATTTCCTCCTACATTTTATTTCCCTTTGCCTAAATCAGATTTCCTTTTACTTTTCTTTCTTCTTTTTT
>VZTZ01006168.1:17170-63298 GCA_013400955.1 Drymodes brunneopygia
GTTTTTTTTTTTTTTTTTTTTTTGGTGCAAAAGAACTCCCTGTCACCTTCACATCCCAGTTGGTTTTGACTAGGAATATTTAAGTGCTAAAATTTGGAGGAACTAAGAACTGAACACTTCTAGAGCCAACCCTGAACACTTTCAAACTAAACTACATCTTGTGCTCCTTGAAAATCATCCTTCTTTCTGCTAATCGTGTCTGCTTCCCTCCAACTGGGATATAAGCTCAACAATTTTGTTTTCTCCAGTTGCTCCACCATCTGGTGCATTTGCACCATGCATTTACTGGTCTGATTGGAAGAACTTTGGGAAATTTGTTCCCCACTGCACCTACCTTGAATAAGCTCCATTTAAGCCATTTTTAATATGTTTACAGGTACCTGCAGCTTCCTCTCCTTCTCAACCTGAAAGCTTTGCACATCAAAGCAAGAGGTTGTGCTGTTTTGAACTATTAGCACATCTTTAGGGGATTTATCTTCAAAAATGTGTATAGTTATACACTTACAGCTGCTTCCGAAGTTCCCGGAGAGTCACTTCACATTTTCATCCCAGGAAGATTCTGGAATCAAAACTAACCTGATGTCACTTAAATCATAACTCCCAGAATCTCTGAGTTCTGCAGTTGTGAGAGATTCATTTTAAATGGCAAAGCCCAGAAATAAAAGATTTTGGGATCATCTCCTCTGTGTGCTCTGTGCTGTCGGCTCACCCAGGTGATTCTGTGTCTGTATCACATTTGGTGGAATGACAGAGGTCTCAAAGATATCAATCTCCTGCTATTTTTATTAAAATAGATGGAAGAGCAGAGATGTTATTGAGCAGTTAGACTGATTAGAGAGATTCCATGACTGTTCCCCCTAAAGTGGAGCCTCTCAGGAGAGCCCAGCCCTCACAATTCATAACAGGACCTGCATAACCACTGCTCTGCTGGTTCCTCTGCTCACACAGCACACCACGAAACTCCTGCTTCAGAGAGCTGCTCACAAGCAGCCCAAACCCTAAATATGTAAAAATTTCAGACATGAGATGGCAGACAACCCCCAGAAATGCAGGGTGTTTACCATTCATTTAAAGTCTCATGTTATTTAGCCAAACTTGTGACAGGAGCTGGACTTTGATGATCCTTGTGGGTTCCTTCCAACTCAGGATATTCTAGGATTCTCTGATTTTGAGGGGAGGAGGGGAAAAACTGATGGCTGGGTTTTGAATTCTGGGAATCTGTGTCACTGAATGTCTCTAATTGAACGTGGAAATGCAATGCTGCATTGCTGTTCTTTATGGCTGAGGCAGCCTAAAAATAGGAGGTGTTGAGGAGAACAGGGAAGATGACAAAAATGGAAGACATCTCTGAAAGAAGAAAAAAAAAATAATGTATTACTCCCAGGGCTACCCAGGGGCTCTTCAAATTCATCTGAAAAACAATCCTACATAAGGAAAAGATATTATTGCCACACCGTGTAACATAAAGTCCCTTGCTAAGATTTGCACAATTCACTGCCTGATCCTGGCAAAATTCTCTCCTGTGTGCCAGGGAATCAACATGTATTCAGCAGTGACTATCAACAATATTTTTTCTTTCCCCAGCAGTGCAATTAGAGGTTCATTATATTCTTTCCACTCCTCTAATGAAGCAAACAAAGAGTTTGATCTAGTTGCAGAAGGGCAGTCACATAAGCACAGCTAAGTTAGGCAAAGTCCAATTCAGACTAAATTCCCAATTTATTCATTTGACTTCAGAGCTCCCCCATGAGACATTTCCATGCCAAGAGTTCATCTCTTAGCATGACAGATGCTAGTCCATGCTGGGTTTTTTTAATATCCCTAGGATTTTGATCTGCAAACTTGTGTTTTCAGTGGAAGTTAAACATTTAAGGAGAATGCTACAGGGAATAGGTTTTGGCTATTCTTCCACATCTGCCCTGTGGAGCTGGGGAAATATTTGCAAGGTTAACTTCAGTAAAGATTGGGAAGCATTCAGATGGTGCAGGGATGGGAAATAGATAAATAAACTGTATAGAGAGATGCACAAATTGCATTGAACAGCTGAGCCAATGAATCAGCGTTGTTAGAATACATTTGATTTTCTGTGTGCACAGCAATTAAAGGAAATAGCTTGCAGGTGAATATAGAGGGGATAGATTCAGGTCTCTGCACAACAATGATGGCTGATATAATGAAGACCTAACGAGAACAAAATTGCGATTCAGAGTTACAGATGGTGTTCCTTTCCATCACTGTCTGGGACATTATTTTCTTCAAGGATCTGTGGTATCATTTTTTTTTCTGTGGTGCTTTAGAGCAGACCCAGCTGTCAGCAGGACTGGATATATAAAATGGCTGGGGAGTGTGTTAGGTGATTATACCATCCAATTTTAGCTGCCTGAAAGCTAAGAGCTTTTTCTAAGTCAGCTGCCTGGTGTCCCTGTGGGTTTAGTGGAAATAAAGAAACCTCAAGAAGACAACTAATTACATCTGCTCTTAGCACCCAACTCAAAGTTTTAGGTCCTGAAAACCCTACAGAATTTCTGCTCAGCTTTGGGGGCTTTAAACTATCAAGCCACCCCAGATTTTGCCAACAGTGTGTCCCATCTGTTTGATTTCTGCAAATGGGCACGGGGCATAATTTCTATCAGAAATCTAAAAAAGGGACAGGGCAAGAGGAAATGGCCTCAAGTTGCACCAGAATGGATATAATGAAAAATCTCTTCACAGAAAGGGCTGTCAAGCCCTTGAGCAGGCTGCCCAGGGAAGCAGTGGAGTCACCATCCCTGGAAGTGTCCGAAAAATGTGTGGATGTGGCACTTGGGGACACAGGTCAAGGGGTACATGGTGGGATGCTGGGTTGGCAGTTGGATTTGATGATGATCTCAGAGGTATTTTCCAACCTTAACAATTCTGTGAATTGTTCATGAGGATGAAGAACCTGGGGATTCTTTCAGCTGTCCTCTCTGTGGTCATTTATCACAGAACGTACCTCAGCAAGGCTTGGTGACCACAAAGTTTGAATAATTATTTTCTAACTCAGGGCAAGGGTTGGAGTATTTCCATGAGATGCCAGAGGCAGGTTAAAAATTTCTATTTTTATAAAAATGTTATTATCCTGTTGTTCTTTCCAGAGATCACCACCTTGTACCACTCTGATCAACAACAGACCTGAGCCAATATGAACTTTGTGTGGCTGCCTGTGTGTTTGCTACAAAGCTAAATTCTTCCTTGGCCAAGTACCACTTCTTCACAAAAGGTCTCCCTCTGGCCTGGTGTGGAGAAAGAACCAGCTTCCATTTTTATGAGCAGCTGCTGCTGTCTAAAAACCTGTGGAGATGCTGAACTCAACAGCTGTTTTGTGGCAGCTATCTTCACCTTCTCATGGCTGCTGCTCCCTGCTTTTCCTTGGGTCTTTTGGGCTGCTGAAGAGCTCGAAGATGCAAAGAACAGGGTCTTGAACATCTCAATCTACTTCAGTTACCAGCTGGAGCTTCATTTTGGCTCCTTCTGCCCCGTGGGAGGCTGTGGGTCTCACCCATGAGCTGTGCACTGTCTGAATGGTGTCTCTGTGTTGGCTCTTGGTGGCTCAGCTGGTGGGGAGCCCATTTTAGGATCAGGCTGAAAAGCTGCTGTTGTTTCCTTTCTGGGATTGCAGGCATCAGTTTCTGACAGTTTTTAATTCCTTACAGTGATGTCTCAGCGGATGCCAAATGAAGAACTGTCACATCTGCAGCCTTTTCTGCCTCTCTCCTCATCTGTGTGGGTTCTCACTGTGGTGTTTTGGGTTCCTACCAGGGCTCTGCCTCCCCCCTTCCCTTTTAGAGCTGTGAAAACATTTCAGCAGCAGATGGTTCTTTACTTTCATCATCATTGTTGCAGTGTGGTCTCTTTCCCAGATTCTGGAACTCAATTCTGGATTCAATTTCACACATCTTGTCCTCAGCATTTGTTAGGATGCAAAATCAGTGGCAGGTCTGAAAACTCTTTATGTCCTACCCATGCAGAGCTCACTGCCAGGCTCAGTGCAAACCCTGGTAGAGGACTCCTCCTGAGTTTTCATGTGTGCTCCAAAAATATCTCCAAAACCTGTGTGGTCCAACCTTTTATTCATCAATGTTTGGGAAAACAAAGCAGAATCCAATCGTATTTTCTTTTTTATGAGATCATCTCACAGCACAGGGACACCAATACATATTTTTTTCCTGTTTTCCATTTCTTTCTGCTCTGCCTCCAGCCTGACCACGTGCACAGCCACTGATGCTTCAAGGTCTACGTGATGGACTTAACCTGGGGCCTCAAACCCCTCAGATGGACACCTGCAGCACAGATAAAGCCACAGCCACATCAAGATGTACCTGCAGCACAGACAAAGCCACAGCCACATTGAGATGTACCTGCTCTGGATGGGCTGATTCATGGCCACACACATTGCAGGGTGTTCTGCTCCCCTGTGGACTCACCCACAGGTCACTGTCCCTCTGACTGGAGTTCACCCTGGAGCTCCAGCCTGTCCAGTGAAGCAGCACAGGGACAGCAGTGGCTCTCTGGCCATCAGCCAGGGCAGGCACATCCCTGCTGCAGTTCCAGAGCATCCCCAGCACAGGCAGATGAGGAGCAGAGCAGCAGCACAGCGAGCAGGGGAAGGAAAGAGCAGCCACTAACAAGCTCTGGGCTCGAACAGACACTCAAAGGAGTCCCATGACAGGCACAGGAGCTGTCAATTAACAGCTAAACAGCAATAGCAGCTCGATCCAGCATATGCCAATCAAGCCTGTTGCTATCTGGAACCCTCCAAGCCCCGTGCTGGGTGCCAAAAAGGGCTGTTGTGGATTAACCCCAGGCAGCAGCACAGCCCCGCACAGCCGCTCGCTCATTCCCTGCTGGAGGGATGGGGGGATAGAACTGCATGAATAAAAGTGAGAAAACTCACACAAAGATCGTTTAATAGGTAAAGCAAAAGCAAATGCAAGCAAAGGAAAACAAGGAATAATTCACTGCTTTCTATGAGCAGGCAGGTGTTCAGCCATCCCCAGGAAAACCGAGCTCCGTCACATGTGAGAGTGGCTTGGGAAGACAAACACCATCACTCCAAACCTGCTCCCCTTCCTGCTTCTCCCCCAGATTTGCAGTCAGACGTGGTGCAGTGTGGTCTGGACTATCCCTTGGGTCACTCAGGGTCATCTGTCCTGGCTGTGTCCCCTCCCAGCTCCTTGTGCACCCCCAGCCCACTCACTGGTGGGATGAAGAGCAGAGAAGGCCTTGACTCTGAAAGCTCTGCTCAATAACAAAATCCCCTCTGTCTTATCAGCACTGTCTTCATTAAAAAACCCCTAATACAGCTCCATATTATCTACTGTGAAAAAAATTAACCCTACCCCAGCCCAAACCAGCACAGCTGTCCGGGCTCTGAGCTTCCCACAGAAAAACTGTCCTTAATGAGGAGCTGGGCACTGGGCAGGCAGGAGGAAACCTCAGCTGCACTCCACTAATTGCAGGATGATTAATGGCCTGTGAACATGAGCTACACAGAGATTTAACAACCTGCTAAAAGCTTGTGCAGCTCAGGGGAGCCACCTCAAGGGTTTAGAGACGCTGCCATAACATTCCTTTCCAGGGAGGGATTTTTGCTCTCCCTTATCCCATCTGCTGCTCCTTTATTTCTGGGGATGGCATCACCTGTATCTTCCCCCCCGGAAAGGTTTTCCCCTCTGCAGTTCCCTAACACCAATTATATCTGCATCGAGTCTGATTTAGCTTTCAGCCTCGCTGTTCTGCTTCTTTTGGGGCAATGAGCACAGCAATCTGTGAGCAGATAGCTGCCGTATGGAGTAGTACCATTTATTTAGAATAAAGACCCCTCAGATAAAGCAGATGCTTAAGAGTCTCAGTGAAGTGAACTGTTAAGCAGAGCTACCTTCCTTGGCAGGTTTATCAATCCCTGGTGTTGAGAAAACCCACCTCCCTCAGATTAACTCACATTGTTGCTTTTTCCCTTTAACATCCTCCCCTTTAAAACAGTTTTAAAGCTCTGTGTGTGACTTTTTATTCCTTTGCTCGCTGCTAATTTCAGGTGCTCAGGAGGGTTAACTACCAGGAATTCAACTTCTCATATACTTTTATGAAATCTTTTTCATTGTGTGCTGTTTCCTTCCTGGTGCTGTAGGGATAAAGGTTTTATTTCAGTACTTTGAGTTTAAAAATACATCCAAAATTTAGATTTAGAAAACACCCAGGCCAAAATCACTCAGATTTTTCTAGAATACGTATGTGCTTTTCAAGGGGGGCAGGACTAAACCCAACCCTTTTAAAAATGAATATTTTTTACCTGTCTTAAATACCAACTTGCTCCTCACTGCCATGTGTGAAGAGAGAGGGTTTGCTTTTTGTCTGCTGTTTTCTGTAGCTGGAGAGTCTGGTAATACTGTTATCCTGAAAAAAATCAGATTTACTCCTGATTTTCACCAAGGTAACAGAGACCAGAATCAAGCTCCAAGTCTCCAGTGCTGGGAAAAAAAAAAAGAAAAGCTAAAAAATGAGCTTTGCATGTAAAAATAAGTGTTTAAGGGTTTTATCCACAAGCTCAGGAAAAAGCAGGGGGTGGAAATGTTGAATGTAGTGAGCTCCCTGCAGACCATTTCCAACACCAGGAGACCCTCTGGAGGAGGAACAAGCTGTCATGCAATTATTTACTCTGCTATTTGAGGAACAAACCACACACATTTTCCTGCCATGGCAACTGGTGCAGCACTTGGTGTTTGCAGTGTGTCCCCAGTCTCTATGAATCATCATTAAAATAATCATCTTTGTGACCAGTGGACTCTAGCAAGCGACTCATTAAGAGAACCACTGGAAAATAATTAGCAGACAAACTTGTTTGTATGGCTGCATCTCCACAGAGGTCTCGTTCGTGTTGAGGGTTGGTTTAACTCCAGGGGAATTTTTGCTTTCAGTGTTAAAACACTTGTTTCAATCAAGGTAATTACCTGAGCAGTACAGTTTTGTGTACAGTGTTTCCATTAAATCAGCCTATTTATCATGAGAGGAAATGGAACAGTTAGAGTTGCTTTTGGAGCAGCTCTTGGCAGTGGTCCAGACCAGAGTTTTTTTTTTTTTATTTTGAAAATGTCTATGTTGATTTCAACTTGAGCATCTAAAATTGTAGCTCTGTAGAAACCTCATTACCAAACGCTTCAAATGTAGAACTTGCTGCCTCAGGTGCTCAGCAGGTTCTTTGAGGTCACAGCCATCTGTGACTTATTGTGGAATTCTTTTGGAAAGGAGCCCCTGACTGTTCCTGTGTCTTGGTGCAGCTGACAGACATGTGAATGGATCAAAATGCTGCTTGTTTGTGTCTACAAATGCCTATTTGGCAAATGCTCCTTTTTTTCTGCCACATTTCAAATATTTTCTTTATCTGGATCCATTGGTAACTTCTGTGCCTGGTGCTTTCCAGCATTTGTTTAAGAAATATTTGCTGTTTCTAGGAGGGGTTTATTTTGAGGAATTGGAAAACTCTTTGTATCTTCTGTGCAATGTAAAATCAAAGCCAGGAGCAGGATTCAATATTTTAAATAGAAGTGTTAGGCGTTGTTCGGGCTCAACAAGGTCAGAAGAGTCTGACCTTCCCTTTGTCCAATGTTTTAACTGGTGTTTGCCCATGTGCAACTGGGGCAGCTTCAGAGCTCCACTATGAAGAGAGTTCAGATGGCAAACGTAGGGCTCAGTTACTCCTGTGGACATCTGTTGCCCTTTGAGTTGCCTTTATTATCTCCTTTGTGGCCACTGGATGCTTCAGGAGGGCTTCTGTCTCTTGTGTGCCCTGTGAGATATCTGCCAGCACAAAATCAGTGTTTTGACTACTTTATTACAACTCAAAGAGAATCACAGACTGACAGAATGATTTGGATTAAAAGGGACCTTCAAGATCATCTCATTCCAACTCCCTGACATGGGCAGGGACACCTTCCACTATCCCAGGTTGCTCCAAGCCCCTTCCAGCCTGGCCTTGAACACTTCCAGGGATGGGGCAGCCACAGCTTCTCTGGGCAACCTGTGCCAGGGCCTCACCAGGCTTAGATTAAAGATTCTTTTCCTAATATCTAACACAAATCTACTCTCTGTCAGCTTAAGGTCATTCCCCCTTGTACTGTCACCACTTCCCCTTAGAAAAAGTCTCTCTCCAGCTCTCTCATGGGAACTGGAAGGGGCTCTAAGGTCTCCCTGGAGCCTTCTCTTCTCCAGGCTGAACATGCCCAGCTGTCTCAGTCTCTCTCCATATCAGAGATACTCCAGCCCCAGAGCATCTTCATGGCCTCCTCTGGACTCCAGCAGGTCCCTGTGCTTGTGTTGGGACCCCCAGAGCTGGACACAGCACTCCAGGTGGGACAGGAGGACTCCAGATTTTAGCATTTAGGCAGCTGTGATTTAGGATCCCAACCCTACAGGTGCCTTCCTTTAGACACCTGAGGGTGGGTGCCTCCTTCCCTCCTGTGGGGTTTCTCCCTGGTTCTCTCTGTCACTGGACTGAGTGCTCCATTTGTCATTTCATGTAGTTTTCTTTATATAATTGTGATTTCTTTGAAGATGAACATTTTCTATGTGTTGAGGAGCAGTTCCTGTGGTGCAGCATGGGCGGCTCACCTTCACAGCTGGGGAGCAAATTCAGATGCTGAGATCTGCACACAAAATTCCCTTCATTTAAGATTAAAAAAAGCATGCTTGTTACCTGCAATGAATTTGTGCAGGCTCCAAACCATCCAGTTGCACTCATTCTATTTGGTACTGCTCAAAGAAATGACTTAAAAGCCTGGGAAATACAAATTCTTATATCAGCTGCATTTCTAGAATACTGGGGAGCTGCAGAATGTCACTTATTAGATGCTAATTATTAGGCTAATGAGCCAGATGGTCTCATTCTTTTGAACATTCATGGGACACCCCTTTTTGAAGGGATTTACAGAGCAGGAAATGTTCAACTGTTCTGCTTAAAGATCTGTTCCATGAACTGACCACATTTGCTGGTAATGGCTGGAACTGAGTGTGTTGATGAAATAATGATTCAGATAAGTACTTAATGCAGACATGATGTAAGGCAATAACCCAAGGAAGAGCAAATGATGTACAAATGATCAGTTTTTCTCAGATTTAAGCTGTCATTAATTAAGACCTATTACTTTGGATCTCAAATTGCTCCACTCAGGCACCTCTGCACAGTGGAACTTCTCTAATCTACCAAACTGCCTTGAAAGAATTTTCTGGCTGATAAATTGGGTGTTCAATCAAGCCACTCAAGTGGTTGAAAGAGCTTTTTCTTGGTGAAAGACATGGAGTATCTAAGGACATTGTATATATTCAAGAGATTCTAAAAATACTCTATAAAAAAGCAGTTGATGTGGAGAGACCAGGTCCATCCAGTGAGGTCCTCATTGATTTCTTATGGTGGCCACTGGAAGAATATGAAGGGCTGAGGGGGTAAAAATTGTTTAATCAATTTATTTTTTCCGTATGAACAACAAAATATGTTGTTAACATGAATATCTGAGTCTATTGGTGTTTTTTTGTTCTTACCCCATCTAATGCTCTCTTAAGTCCTGGGAAAGTTGACCAAGTTGTGTTTCCAGACAAAAACTGAAATGTTTTATTTTTTGTCATTTTTCATTTATTGCCTCTTCTGTAAATTACCCTACTGCTAAACTTGTCCTTTTGGGCCATCCTAAAAGTGCATTTATTGGCAGATAATATTTTCAACCAGAGACATTCCTTCATTCTGATTACAGCACTAAAGCTCAAGAAGAACAGTCATCTCACAAATGGACAATAAATAGTGGCATCAATCACTACAGAAATCAAACTTGGTGTTTCATGAAATATGGACCTATTAGAGTGATGCAGGAGATAACCTGAGATATAACAATGTGTTTGATATCAGGACTAGAATAGGACAAGAAACTGTCTAAAACCATAAAATTTCAGCAGCTGATGTCTTTCCCAAATTGTGTCCTGAAGGAGACACTGGATTTTATGTCTCAAAGTATGTCCAAACTGAACAATTCAGTGCAGCAGAGATAAAAACATCGTTTCCCAATACAGGAAACTTATCCCCCAGGAGCTCAAAACTAACACAAGTGCTGGTAGCTGGTTGTTTCTAAGCTGCACCTTATTGTGGAGGATGCAAATAAATATTTGTAAAGGCACTTTTATTTGGAAGAGGTGATAAAATTTACTTTTTGCTGCAGCTGCAAAATGCTGTTAACCAGCAGTGTGAGACTGAAAAAAACCCCAAACTTCAATGATGGGTTTAGATTTCAAATGGTCAGCAGATATTGGAATGATGCTGCACAAGAAGTCAGTGCCCAAATATTATGTTTCTGTTTGTAAGCAGGAGATAAATCAAACTAGTGAGCTTGGTATGTCAAAATTGAAACTCAGTAGCAGATTATTCAATAGTGAAAGATTGTTTTGACCTTAAAGACTGAGAGATTGTGTTGACCTTAAAATTGGTAATTTCTTTTGGTTAACCCAACACCAGTTCCAAGACAAGCACGTTGAGTCATATATATTCTTCCCACATAACCATAACTTGAACTAAATGTAAAACGTTCTGGGGTCAGGGGATTCAGTTGCTTTACAGGCAGCCAGGCTCTGTTCCTGGAAAATTATATTAAAAAAAAAAAAAAAGAAAATAAGTTAGAGCTTCAATTCACCTTTTTATTCTGTTTTCAACACTTGTCATTTCTGCTGCACTCACTGTTGAAGGCATGAGCTGAGTGAATCCCACAACTTCTTTCAAGCAGTAAAGCAGCAATATTTTGTTTCATAATGTTTATGTTCTGATTTATGCTGGTGCCATACTGTTACACTCAGTTGCATATCCAATTCCACTCTTCATGCTGCTTCTACGATTTACAATGTTGGCATCTGAAGATGTGAATTTTGGACTCCTGCTCATGTGTCCTGTGGTAGATTCTGCTCATGGTGAAGCTTCTATTATGTGAAAAAAATTTTGGAGATTTTCATCAAAGTCCATGAATGAAATGCTATGAGATTACCAGCTGGAAGCTGTTGACAGAGAACTAAACAGCTCTAAGGAAGAAAAGATTGCTTTTGGAGCAGCAGAATCATTAGTTAGATCATTGTCCTGATTAGTATTTTGTTGTGTTATTTGAGGCCAAAATCTTCATGCAATCACAGAATGGTTTGGGTTGGAAGGGACATTAAAGATCTCTACTCCCAAACATGAACATCAAAACCATGAACACCTATACTCAAATTTATACCTGCTATAATTTAGCTCTGAAGAAATTAGGGGTTTAGTCCAAGTTCTTTGTCTGGGATCTTGTTATGCACAGAAAAAAGAGAAATGTGCTTCCACAGCCAGACACATCCATGCACATCAGGCATATTAGGGAAGGATTCAATCCCCAGACTAAATAACTGCAGTTTAGATTTCCACGTGTAAGTGATGACAAATTAAGTGAATTCTGAATTCTCATTATAAACAATGGGCACAGTGTTAATGCAATTAAAAAAAAATAGGAAAAGCTGTTCTGCTGACCAGGAAATTTGGGAATTATTCAGTTCCCTGAACATGGACATCTGGTGGCATTCAGGTGCCCTGTGGTGACACATGGGCTGGGAAATATGGCACAATCAGGGGAGATCACACCCTCCTGAAGGCTGTGTGGATCACACCCTCTTGAAGGCTGTGTGGGATGGCCTGTAGTGCCTGGAACACCAGTAAATTCCCATGGCTGGGGAGCTAGATGTGCCACAGATCCCTCTAGAGTGAAATCAGAGGTTTGTAACCCAAAGAAAACATCTCCATTTAGGCCTTCCCCCCCAGAGCTGATTCTCATCCTGGTTCACGGCTGCAGGAATATTGCTCTGAAGATGCTCCATCCCTTGCACCAGCTAAGGCATAGATGACTATCTTAGATTACATGCCTAATTTTTAGATAGCTGAAATTAGGTGACATAAATTTCTCCTTCCCTTTAGGGCTTAAGGGAAAAACTTTACTCTCAGTGCTGGAAAGACTGTGGAGCTATTACATTTTATGAGCCAGGCAGTAAGCAAGGAAATGTGATGTAGCCTTAATAGCAGTTTATATTTGTGTGTTTAAAAGCCTGAAAAGCCTGGTTGTAGTTTCACAACTTTTTGTGTGACCGGTGCACAAAACAGGCAGAGGAATGAAATAATATGATGTGATTTTCATGCTCAGGGAAGGAGACAGCAGCTCAGTATGTCTTGAAATAAAGTGGTTTCGTGAAACGTGACTTGGATGGGAATTGTGACATTCATGATACCCAAAGTGATGGAAAGGTTAGAGCTGATCCTCCTGAAATTTCAACTCCAGCTCCATCACTGTGCTGAAGATCTTCTCTGTGTTCATAGAATCACAGAATAATTTGGTTTGGATGGGATCTTAGAGATCATCCATTTCCAACCCTGTGCTATGGACAGGGACACCTCCCACCATCCCAGGTTGCTCCAAGTCCCAGCCAACCTGGACTTGAACAGTTCCAGGAATAGGGAGTCCACAACCTCTCTGGGCAACCTGTGCTGGGGTCTCACCACCCTCACAGTAAAGATATTTTTCATAATATCTAATCTTATCATGCTGAAGGCTCAGATCCTTTCTAGATCTGCTGGTTGCTTCAACCCACCTGTGCCCTGCAATAGCTTTATTTTGACTGGGTGGCTGTGGCTTTAATTCAAAATTCACTGGAGTCTTTCCATCAAACATGTAGGACCATAGAGTAAGTGCAGGGTGCTCTGTTTCACTGTGCATGCTGCTTTGGTGCTATTTCCTTGGCTTCTGGTGGCTTTTTTCCAAGTTAAAAATCTTCCAAGAATTACCTTGATAAGCAAAAATGATGGCAGCAGAGACCCTCAGGGTTCTTCAGGCACTTTCATTAAAGGTGGGAATATCCATTTGCATAACTGAAGGCATCGAGCTCCACTTGACTTTGGGAGCAATGGAGTTGTCAGTGATTGGGCCACAGAGATTTACATTAAATTTCTTACGGTTCCTCATCTGGCTCAGTCTCCAACTGCAGCCCCCTGTAAATGTGCCTGTTTGTTCTTTTTATTGCAGCCATCTCCTGCAGGCACAGAAATGGCTGTTATCAAACACCCCTTTGTATTCTTGCTGGCCAGATGGCTAAAGGGGCATTACTGCTCTCTCCCCATAAACTGTGTGCTTTGCTGCAGGCATTAGCAAGGCAATACATTTTTTTAGGAACCATTAAACACTTGAGATTTAGGTAGGAGCAGGTATTGCAGTTGTGGGCTTAAAGATGCTTTTAAAGTCCTCCGCTTTGTCCTTAAAACTCAGCTCAAATGAGGCTGCCTCAGGAGACAAATTAAAATAAAAATAACCCTCCGAACGCAAGGGTTGGTGGTGCTCCTGAGATTAGCTCCTGTTAGGCATGGAATTGTGCGAGTTGTGAAATGCCTTTGAGCTTTCCTTGTGGGATGCAGATCCAGATTTCCACGGGCACAGTAATGATGGCTGCTTTGAAATTGTTATCCTGCTTCCTCTAGCCCTGAGTCTGCTCCTAACGCCTCAGAAGGAAACACTGGGGCCCAGAAAATCCAATTATTGAAAAAAAGCAAGGAAACCTGTGACCCTGTCATATTTCTTGTGAGAGAGGCCAAATCTTTAGTGAAGGTTTACTCCATCACATACTCTGTGCTGGGTAATAACAGAAGAGGACTCTGTGCTTGTAAAACTAAACTGTTCTGTAGTTAGAGAGCCATTTACAGCTGCACTTTCCAGCCCTTTCCACTCCTACTATCAGCTCCAAAGTCTTCTTCCCTTTCCCTCCTCCACTGTTTGCTTTTGTCCTTCCAAGCGGTGTTGTGTTTCTCCACAAGTTTTTATCCAGGTCACCACCTTACAGTGTCCACCCCCAAAGAGCCTGCCTGATTTAATATGCGTAGGAGACCAGATTTCCAAGTAAAATGCTGCAAAATATGAAGATTTCATAGAATAATAAAATCATTAATATTGGAGAAGACATCCAAGATCATCAAGTCCAACCTCTGACTGAACACCACCATGGCCACAAGTCCATGCCGTGAAGTCCCACATCTCCTCATTTTTTGGACACTTCCAGGAATGGTGACTCCATGATTTCCCTGAGGAGCCTGACCCAATGCTTAACCACTCTTTAAAAAAGGTATTTTTTCCTAATATCCATCTTCTGATTGGTAAAGTCTGTGTTTCCCACTCACAGCATCTCTCTGAGGAAAACAACATTATCCCTGTGGGACCAGTGAAACACTGGAGCAATTAATTCATTATCTCTGTGATGTCCAGTGCTTTTCAGTGCCTGTGAAGGAGCCTTAGGCTTGTTTACAAAACTTGTAAAGACAATTCCAAACCTATCAGGCTGCCAGGAAACTTCTTCTTTCCTTACAACCACGAGGTCAATGATGCTTTTGCTGACTGATTTTTAGGTTCCTTGAAGGCAGCTTTATTTCTTCTCCCAAATGGCTCACCCTTGGAAGGAGATCTCTGTAAAATAACCACGGAGCCACCTTGCTCTTCTTTTCCAATCCGTTTTGATTCACAGCTGGATGATGGCAGTTTGGCTACTGATGAGTGAATTTGGACAAGCCAGGGATATTCCTTCCTCACCTCCATGGGTATTAGGAAGAAATTCTTTACTGTGAAGATGGTGAGGTACTGGAAGGATTGCCCTGAGAAGCTGTGGATGTCCCATCCCTGGAAGTGTTCAAGGCCAGGCTGGATGGGGCTTGGAGCAGTCTGGTCTAGTGGAAGGTGTCCCTGCCCATGGAAGGAGGGTGGAATGAGATGATTTTGAAAGTCCTTTCCAACCCAAACCATTCCATGATTCTATGATCCTGCTGCACCCACCTTTTGTGGTTTCTATGTTAACCTGCTTGGGGAAGGGCTTGCACATTGTCTTGGTCAGGGTTTCTGCAGCTGGTGAGTCTGCAGGAATAGGGACCATGATTAATGGTGGGGTGTTGGCAAGGGATAATAATAAAAATATCAGCCATAATGAATTTCTGATGCTGTGACTCCATATCCCCCCTGCTCTGTCACCCTTTGCAGACTATCAGGACTCTTACATTCAGGCCTGGGTGGAGATGACATCTGGTATTTCCCACCTGGAGAAGAATAAAGTGAGTCCAGGGGTTTCTTCATCATCCTGTGCCCTGACTGAGCTGGGCTCTGCTCACTAGCAGAATTCCTGAGCATTCCTTGCACACCTCACCTCCTGCAGGCTCTGTTGGGATGCTTGAATTGCCCTGCATTGGAATGATGAGGGGAAAGAGTAAGGATTTTGGAGAACATTAATCAGAAAGCAAGAAACTACTTTTGCTCACTTTCAGTGCCTGTCACCTCCATTGTGCTACTGGCATGTCCAGTCCATAATCTGCTGTCCCCAATGATGGTTTTTCCACCCTCCTTGCCTAATTTTCAACAGTTGCTGTGCAGTTTCTTTTCTCTTATGAAGGTGCTGTCAGCAAGAAGCCAAAAAACCCCTGCACTGCTCTTCACATCCTCCTTCAGATTCTCTTCCTCACCTGGACCTACAGAAAATGCCCAGCAGTCAGACCCCCCCAGCTTATTGGAGTCACTTCTTATCATGTTTGTGACTTCATTTTCACTCTTCTTGTATTTGGAGTAGGCACTAAGGCAGTTCTTTGTTCTTCTGCATCCTGGACAGCACACCAAGCAGAGAGTAGTTTCCATATTTACTTTTTGACATAATAAATCAATCACAGGAATTAGATTACACAGAGATATCAATACCTGCTGTGCCTACCCTGGCCCATCTCACATTTTATGAGTGTCCATTTAGACAGAAAATATTTGCAAAGCAAACTTGAAAGCTTCCTGGCCATTGTAAGCACTGCCACAGAATGTGTGTTTGACCAAATGCACAGGGAAATAAGTAAATTTACAAACTTCAAGGCAATTACTGCTCTCTGAGAAGTCTGCCAGAAACTATTAGTCCATGTTTGGATCAAATCATTTTGAGTTGCAAAGAAATTTGAAAAAATCAAAAGCTGTTAAATGCAGCTTGCACATATGGAGAAGAAGTTAAATCCTTTTAATAAATTACCCAAGAAATACTTGGCTTGGCCTTTTACCACAATTGTAACAATAGGAGCAGGAAAATTTGCAGGCAAATTTAATCAATTTCTCTAAGCTGTAGTCATTCTAGTTCAAGATTATGCAAATTCAAAATTATTTTTCTTTTCAAAACCAAATTAGTGCTTGGATTTTGATAGCTTTTATTGTCTTTGCTTCTCAGCATGCCATTGATTTCACCTTATTTCCTTGCTATGAATATTTTCTGTTCACTTGGGCAACTCAATCAAAATTTGGATTTTGGTCTTGGACTTTCTCTGAGCCTGTCAACAGCAAGAAGGTCAAGTCAGGGCATCAGGGCATTAGAGAAGAGTGATAATTATTGTCTGCAATGCTGAGAGTTCATTTTTATGCAGAGGATCTGTTTTCACACTGCTTAATGATTTCTCACTTCCATTATCTATTTCATCTAGTGCTTGTTGTTACAATGGTGATATTGCTTTTGGCTGATGATGTTTTAATATCATTTTTTCTTTCAAACTGTTGCTAATTTCCAGACTTATGCATTTCTTTAGTCCAAACCTTAATGAGTCAATATGTTTATGCAGCTGTAAATTTGTCTGTCTGCTCTCAGAAATGTTTCAATCTGCAGAGCTGCCATTGACTGAAGGTGGCTCGTGCAAAAAAGTATTTTTGTGATTTCTGACCCCATGAGCTTTCATCCCTCATGGGAACACCTTGTTCATCCTCTTTCTTGGAGACAGTTACTGTGAGTGGTTCAGCTTCACCCCTTGGTTTTTCCTCATCAACACAAATTGTGGCTCTGAGGCTTTGGCTGCACTGCTGATGTAATTCTGGCCTTTATCTGTCTGTCCTAAGTTATCTTCAGAGAAAAAGTACTTTCCATAATGCAAAGAAGTCCCTTTATTTTGTTATCTCACTTCACTGGAAGTTTTTCTAGGGCAGAATGGAAAGGGAACAGAGAAAAAGGAGGCTCAGGGAAATGATTTAACTTGGGCATGGACCTGAGCATCCACATCCAGCCCTGATCCCCCTGAGCCAGCTCAGTCCTTGCCAGCTCTGTGGAGCTGCACTGAATGAGAGAGATAAACCTTCTCCACCTCTGATCTCTCCCACAGATGTACTTTGGACCTTTAAAAACTCACTCCATCACTGCTGGCAATAGTGCAGCTACATTTCACCCTAACCCTGAACACCCTGGGTTTAGCCAGGCTCACTGTGAATATTTCAGCCAGATATCTTTTATTTATCAATCTCCATTCAGAAATTTTCATCAAAAGTAGTTGTGATGTGAGAAGAAGAGAGTAATTCCAAGCAAGGCTGAAAAACTGATGTTCTCTGATTGTTTTTTTCTAGTATCAATTTGTTTTTCAAAGGTGGTGGGTTTACGAGGATGTAATAAACCATTTCAACACAGGAAAACACTGTGAAAGTACAAAATACAGTTAATCCTTGAGAACAGGTATTCCCTATTAAAACAGAAGATTTTTTCCCAATTAAACGATTTTTTCTGTCCTATAGTGGCAGCAGAGTGCAGACAGAAAGAAACAGCAGAAAAGGTGTTCATAAATAATTTCAAACATTTGTCTCCCTATTAAGAAACCTTGCTGGAATTGACACTTTCCTTAATTCTCAGTTGTTTTTGAAATAGATGAAGCTGTTTCACATGAAAAATCATAGAATGGTTTGGGTTGGAAGGGACCTTAAAGTTCATCCAGTTCCACCCTGCTGCCATGGGCAAGGACAGCTCCCACTGGAGTTAAAGGTCAAAGACTTGCCTTAACCACCTTTGGCTGTGATGACCAGAACTCCTTGAGTTATGAAAGCTCCACACTGAGATCTCCTGAAATTCCCACTTTTTGGGCAGCACTGGATGCTGTGCTGGAGCAGCCAAAGTCAGCTTTGGTGTGGGGTTTGAAATCGAAACAACCAAATTGAAATTGAGAACACTCCACACCCCAGTCTGTGGCACTCCTCTCTTTGCCCCAGTCTAAAATCTGACTGCCAGAGCTGTGAGATCCACATTCAAAATTCTCCTTGCAAGATGATTCTGTAGAAGAATAGGCCAATATTTTTCTCTCTGCTCCCAGAGAAATTTTTAAATGGCTGCTGGAACAATTTCTGAAACATAATATTCCATAAATGCTTTTAGTGACAGGGACTCATGATTTAACATTCAGGTTAACATGAGAAAGTTGCAAATAGGTTCAGGCCAAATGAAAAAGGTTAGAAATATTAAGTTTCAATTTAATGAATAGAAACCTAAGCAAAATGTTTGTATCTGGCAGCGGAGATTTTTTTTAATTTAAAAAAAAGAATAATCAAAGCAGCAATTATGAATTGCACTTTTCATGATTTCCGTTTTTAAACAAATATTTCTTGAGTTTTAAATCCCACACTGAGGCAGAAAAAACCATAAAAAATGCTTACTACAGCAGAAATCTCATTTTTTTTATCCCTTCTAGTTATAAATCTTACTATCCACAGGTAGTTTCATAGTATATAAACGTTTTTCTCACTCTTGGACTACTTGCCTGTCTTCAGTGGGTTATTTACTTACAGACAAGTTAAGTAACTCTCAATCTGTAAAAAAAAAAAAAAAAAGCTTGAAAATAATGGGTAAAACCTTTAATTTTTTTTTCCACGTGTGGTTGCCAACAGCTTTGTCAAAAGATAACATTTTTTGTTGAGAGGTGCCTGGGATGACGCATGAGGTGGCCATTAGTGGTAATTATGACCTGGCATCTGTTTTGTGAGCTGTTATTTTTCCAATCTTCCACGGAAGCTCCTTCAGTCAAGGTCAAATTCCTACAGTGTTTTCATCCTCAAGGAGCGTGGACAACGTGTCCCCTCTCCCCCCTGACAATTGATATTGTCACTTTTCTGAGCAGCCTCCTGCAGTGTGGTGGAAGGAAACAACCACAAAGAGAAGAACTTTAACATTCAGGGGAGAACAACGTGTCAAAATTCCTTAAACCATGATAAATGTACCAAAATCATCCAGCTCTTTCCCAAACAGTGCTGAGTGATGGTGATTTATGACTGTGGAGATTTTTCTTAAGCTGGTGGTTTCTGCAGAAGAAAGAAAGGTCTCTGTGAGTTGGGGTGTGCACAGTTTATCTTGTTCTCTGCATTTTGCTGTTCCCTTTGAAGGAAGCTGCACCAGATTGGAGTCCTGCACCATTAATAATCATCATTATTGTCCTAACCTAAAGAAAAGGGATGCACACACACACACAGATCTTAACAAGCTCCTTGTTTGTGAGCCCTTTGACACTCCCACATAAATAAAGCCAGTAATTCGTAGATGAGAAAAGCAAATCCCAACAGGAGAAAGAATGGCTGATCCCTAACCTGAGCAAGAAAAAAAAAGAATCAAAGAAAATGGAAAATGGAAAAAAAAATGCAGTGATTTACAGCGTGTCAAAGAAACTGGGCAATCTTCTATGGGTTACAGTAGTGCAAGCCCTGAAAAAAAAGGAAAAAAAGATGATGGAAACTATTACATGAGTAGGAAAATGGGGGAAAATGTTTTCCAGCAATTTCTGTCTCTTTCCTATAGGAAACAGCCCAGCAATCTTTGCTTTTCCACTGCTCACCCCAGAGATTTCTTATCTGCACCGAGCAGTGGGAAAAGCCTTGGGTAAGGTCAGGGACTGAGACTTTGTTCAACAAAGAGCTCCACAGAAATCCTCAACCATCCTCAGGTGATGCAGAAATTAACTACAAAGACCATCAGAGCACCATGGGTCTGTCCAGCCCCTTGTTCTGCCTTTGATGGGTCAGGAACAAGAACAGTTAAATGACCAGAAAAATGCTGTTTTCCTGAGAAAACTCATTTTTCAGAATTTCCAAATTCCTGAGCAAGGGGTAAACTCATATGGAGGCTTCAATGAGAATTTAGTGCAATTTTCTTTGCTGCCATCCTTCTGACAAATGGAAAGAGAGCCCTGGCTCACAGAAGGAGAGCATGGCCAAGGAGAGATTTTAAAGATGTCTTTATGGAGGCTGGGAGGGGAGGGTGGTAGAGATTTATAAACCTCTGGCTCAGACCTGAGTGCATGAACCTTGTTAACTTTAAAGCTGAGTGAATGACCAGAGATGTGAGGTTATCCTGAGAAAGAATCACTGTGTGAATTTGAAGTCACACAAACAAACAACTAGCAAGAAATTACAAATACTTTCTAGATTCAGAATTAAATCAACTGAAAAAACTTAGTACATTATCTGTTGGCCCAAGCTTTGTTGTTGCCTTTTAGCTCACACACAAACCTAATTAAGATATTGCACAGAATGAACCCAAAGTTTACTTAAGGATTTTGGGAATAAATTCAGTTTCTTTGCCTGTGGATGTGTGTCTTGTGTTAGATTGGCTTTGGCTTTAAGCAAGGTTTAAACTATGACTGAAGATTTTCTTGTGCTTGGGGCACCTGCAAAAGGCTCTCTCTCCCATGTGGATTTTCCCATCTATGCCAAGATTTATGCTTGTTTGTTTTCCTGCAGTGGCAGTGCCTGTAAGATCTGTCTTCTGCCTTCATGAAATGTAATTATCTCTGAGGCTTCAGGCTTTTCTATAATTTTGCTTAATGAGGTCAGAAGTTATTGGCAGTGCACGTACAGAAATGCTCAGTGGGAGTGAGACCACCCAGGCTTCATTTCCATGGGAGAACAGGGTAATAATTGAACAGTTAACCAGAAAACAGAGAAAGGGATGCTCTGCTCTGTGAAAAGCCAGAAGGGTGGTTTGGAGAGGTTGGTTTGAAAGGTTACCTTCAAAGAGAAAGAGAGAACTTGAGGGCAGAGTTAAAGGAAAAGTATTTCCTACTCTGCAGTCAGTGAAAGCAAGGAAGGAAGGAAGGAAGGAAGAAAAAGAAAGAAAAAGAAAGAAAGAAAGATCCATGAAAGTCTTCAGTTCCAAAATACTGGAGAATCTAATATAAAAAAGCAACTCTTTCCCCCATCTTTTCTCTGCTAGAAACAATTCTCACCAAATCAGATTTTCAGAGGCATGAACAAAGTCATGAACATCTCTCCAAACTTGCCCAATTCTTATATACTTTGTTCATGAGAATTCTGGCCACACAAGTATAGGTAAACTTATGAATTAGGATTTGAACTCCTGAACCTCACAAGGTGAGTACAATACTTGACATGCATATAAAATCATAGAATGTTTGGGTCGGAAGGGACCTTCAAGATCCTCTATTTCCATCCCCACTGCCATGGGCAGGGACACCTTCCACTATCCCAGGTTGCTCCAAGCCCCTCCAACCTGGTCTTGGACACTTCCAGGGATGGGGCAGCCACAGCCTCTCTGGGTACCCTGTGCCAGGGCCTCACCACCCTCACAGGAGAAGAGTTTCTTCCTAATATCCAGTCTAAACCTACTCTCATTTTAAAGCCATGTCCCCCATATCCAGATACAGTTGTGACTATGAAAAGAATTTCCTCACCTCCACAAATTCGTGCCCTTAATCAGCCTCGTGTAGAGTCGGATCAGTGAAAGCACTCTCCATGCCCAGAACTGTTTTTGATACAAAAGAATGAGATAAAGTCAGTATTATTTCCAGACTGTGATTTTCAGAGCAGTCTGCAGATGGTATGAACACAGAGGAATCCATCAGTCTGCATTTAAATAGTAATTACAGATATTAATGCCTACTTAGCTGCATTAGGAAAATAAATGTAATGGCTTTTCCTGCCAGGAGGATGCTTCACATGATGGATCCCTTTGCTGATGTGGCTAAATACCTTTCTGATATTGATTGACAAAGAGAAGGAGACAAAACATGAGAAAACTCTCCAGGGTGCTATAAAACATCCAGGGAGGGAGTTCAGGGATGTGGCAATAGAGAGCAGAATTTGTACCTTCAGAATTGACACAAAGAGTGCTTGTGAAATGGCCAAGTCTCGTCAGCAAGAGCTGACAGGCAAAGAAAAGGAGTTGTTTCTTCTTCTTGCAGGTGTCTGCAGGTCCAAATGTCCTTCTGGAACAGACAGATGCAGGAGTGGGATAAATTTGGTTACATTGGTTTCTGCAGTATAGTGGATTTCCAGGTGTGTTTCATCTCACTCTGAAATAGATGGGTACATTTTTTTCACTTTAAGACCCTAAACCTTATAAATTTGATATTTTTTACTTCCAAGGAAGCCCAGTGTGACTCACTGGGAAATTCACCCTGATGTCATCTAAAGCTTGGTAAAGTGACTCCTGCCATAGATTTCAAATGCATTTAATGTTTCAGCACAGGTTTGTTATCTTTGGTCACTCACTGGCCATGGACTGACAGTACATAATGTGCAGGAGAGCCAAAGTGGGAGTTTCCAGGACACTGTTGGTTTTTTGTTTTGTTTTGTGTGGTTGTTTTTTTGTTTTTTTTTTTGTTTGTTTTTTAATCAGATAACACTGTTTCTGGTCCTGATTTTTTCACTGCTTGAGAACATGGTGTCCTGCTGGTTTCTTTACATCTTTATGCCTCAGACTCATCTCTCCACCACCTTTCCACTATTTGGACTGCAAATAAGAATAACCTGTCAAGCTTAGAATATTCTGTAGAGCAGAATCCTCACTCATCATCTGATACTTTAATAACAAGCTTATTTTATACCTCTTTATTGCTTCCTTCTGGTGAGTGGCCCTGTGGGTGATTTTTTTTTGTGACTAATTGTGATGCCTTTAGAGCAAATAGTGCCCTGAGTGGTGGAATTAAGGAATACCTGATTTGATTATCTGCTCAGAGAACAGGAGTGGGAGCTCCTGTTTTTTGTATTCTCAGATGTTTAAAATTGAGCTCCAACTTCTGAAACTTTAGGAACATTTATAACATCTCTTTCTTGTTTAGATTCCATGTGCCTAAAAGGTGATGAGATCATCTTGCAGATCCTGGTTTCCATTAAATTTCTGACAAATTTGTGCCTTTGTGACCTCAGATTGGACAAACTCTGTCCGAAAAGGGGAAAGATCACAAAGAGACACACACAGAGCATGGAACATAAACTTTGCTTCTTAAACCACACAAAAACTGTCAGTCCTTTTCAGAGTTGTCCTCAGCCAGTGCCCACCCCACTCATTTTCTCTTTCATACTTTTTCTGCTTTAAAACAGCAAATCCTTATGAAATCGCACTAAAGAGGTCTGGCAAACTCCGTTTCCCTGGGCAAAAGAAGTTGTTATAATTTATAATCCTCTCAGGATCATAATTCCAGTCTTTCAGATGCACAGAAGAAGGTGCCTTGGCTCTCAGGTGGAGAATACATTAACTGTTATCATTCCTCTGACTTTAGAACAGGCAGACTTCAATTAAAACCAGTGCAGGATATAGAAATTAGCATTTCCTTTTTAGCTTGTTGCAGCTTCTATCAGGCAAAGCTCTCAGATGCTGGGGGAATATTTGCCAAGGTGTCTCTTGGGGACCAATTTGCAAATCAATGGGGATGCTGGTGGCATTCACTTGTGTGCTTTCATTATCCAGCCCTACAGCACAGGTCTGCTTGGCAGAATGTAATTTGAGTGCCACAGGTTTGCTATGAATCAACAGGATAAAATGGATTGTGATGCACTAATTCTTCAGGACCCAATTATCTGACCCTAGTGCTCTGAAAAAATAGAGAAAAAGGGAGACTAAGACAGAGACACAGAAGGAGATGTAGGGGGAATAAATGAGTGTACAAAAAAATGTGGTTTTGTATAAAGCCAGAGTATGAAATTAGGTGGTGGTGGTGGTGGAATTTGGAAGGGGGGAGCTCTGTTGCCATTAAGAGAATAATGATAATGTGTCTTTCATCCACCTAATGATTCAGTCAGCTGCCCATCTTCTGAGATCCTGATTTCAGGACTGAATTTATATTTTAGCTTATAGAAGATCTGGGGAAAAGGCTGGCTAAAAATGACATGGAAGTCAAACCCATGGTTCTCCTATTCTATGTGAATAGTAAGGAAGATTTGCTTCCCCAGCTGTCCTAGTATTCCTAAATTGTTGTAATACCTGGGAAGACCCATATCCAGTGGGAGTAAATATGACTGAGGTTTTGCTGAGATAACTGAACATTGGAGAAGTCACACAAGATTAGTTTTGACATTGTCCCTTTTCACCCAGGCTCACTATCCTGTCTCACTGGACACCTTTTAAAAACGTTGTTGGATTTTAACCAAATTTGAAACAGGTATAGAGATTTAGGTAATTAAATCCCTACAAGGTCCCTAAAAGCCCATTAAGGATGCCCAAAGTGATGTTTTCCCTGGAAATCTGGCAGAACTCAGTGGTGCCTCGTGTCCAGCCAGGACAAGTGATGGGCACAGGTGTCAAGAAGACAAAATTCCTTATTTTCACCTCTCTCCTCACAGGTTGCTTGTGCTGCTGCTGGTCTTCCACAGGGGCCTCACCCTGCACGTGTTGTAAACAAGTCAGGAAGGTGCCATTAATGTGGTTTATTAAGGATTTTTTTTTTCCCATGGAATCCTGCTGACCTTCTTTTCACCATCACAATCCCTGTTCACAGAGTTGTTTTTATGGATGTGCTTCAGTTTGGGACCCAAGTGTTCTGGGCAATGTTTCAACACACAAAACACAGACAGACTCCAACCTCTTGACCTCTATGGTTATTCCCAAATCCTTCAAAGGCACCCTCTTAACATATAACTCCCTTCTAAGATTGTATTTCTTTTCAAAGATAGTTGTTGAGTGGCCATGGTTTGCTTAGGAGGATTAAAGAACATTTTATACATGCACCTGAAACTCTCTTCTGACATATCTGCTTATCACCACTCAGAGACCAGCCATGCACAAAGATAATTTTGGAGTGACTGAGAATTATTTTAGCTTTATAAAGAATAGCTGATCCTTGTTGCTTACTTTATATTTCTTTTGATCATGAAATGTCCGTGGCCAGAGCTTGTTAGAAATATTCAGAAGTCTGCATTCATAGACATCAAGCCTATTATTCATATTTTTAAGTCTCTGAATTATCTCTCCATGAAGTGTAGATACAGAGTCTAAGGGTTTGTTTTTTTTTTTTTGTTTCCATTCAAACAATGGAACCACTGTGGTTCTTGGAGATTTTAATTCCTTTTATGTTCTTGGATGAATAATCCACTCGAAATCAATGTGTTTGCTCTAAAACAGAAACCAGGGAGGGAAAGGCTCTTTCCATGAGACAAGCTCAGCTGTGCAGTGTGGCAGCCAAATGCCATTGGGTTTGTTCTGTCCACCCTCTCCCATTAAACTGAAGCCAACAGAATGGGAATTGTCTCCTCAGTTAATGGTTCACACCTACTGTGGGTGAAGATCCCAGGGACTCAAGAGCTCTTGGACACATTTTTTCCCCCAGCCTTTCCAGAGGAATGTGGTGATAGCTTCAGGCTATGAAGATGGAGGATATGGATGTACAGGCAGGACAGCAAATAACAGCCTAAATCCAGGGTTCTGCTGTAACTTGAGGATCTTTAGAGGATCCACCCTAATTTTAAACTCTCTGGATTACATAAACTCAGCTGTTTAAGACCCTGACAGATAAGCCACAGGACATGAGAGATGTGGTTTTCTGGAATGGCAGGAGGAAAGAGGAATTAATCCTTTACAGCATCTACACTGACACTGCACATCTGTGTAAGGCCACTGAATTCCATCCTTTTGGTCTGGGCAGGTCACTCTGGATGTGGATTCAAAGCCAAACTCCTCCAACGTGTGGCAGCTCTTTAAAGTCAACTTTGCTGAAGATTTTTGTCTGTCTGTGGTTTGAAGACCTCAGCAGGTGAAATGTGTCTCCCTGCGTCCTGTGGGCAGGGATGCCAGGAAAGTCTCACCTGACCCTGGCATAAATTTTAACTCTCCAAGACCTTTAAGATGATCTTTATTGACTTCAAAGTTTACAAAGATTTCTGTTCTCTTTACAGACTCATCCCTAATGGATGTTATAACAGCAATGTTATGGACAGGCCTGATCTTCTGCAACACAGACCATTCCAAAATATTGGCAGATGACAAAAGAAATTAAAGAGCACTGATAGAAGCCCACGTTGTGCTTAAAAAAGCAGACTGAGACTAAAGAATTTGCCTGCAAAAATGGGCTGGAATGTGAGTGAAATCTCAGTGTGCCAGGAATTCAGACACCAGGGTGACAAGCACAGTGTAAAAATGGAACCAGAGCACAACAAAGTGCAGCTTTGCATGAATCACTGAAGTCTCCTGTTAGACTTGCAAGCAAAACACAAACTGCATTGCAAAACACGTATTAAACTGCATTTCAAAACTATCATTTGCAACAAAAAGTACCAGGTGAATTTGGCTGTTAGTTGTTGTATAAATGCACTATGATGTACCAATTTCCCTTATTTGCTGAAAATAAAGAAAACTTAACCTTTGGCTCTCCTGGCATTTTTATTTTGTGTCCTGCCAGATGTGTTACTTATATATTCATTTTTAACCCCCACCATCAACAACAACAAGACTGTGACCTTCTCAGATGAGAGTTATATATTTTTTTAATTTTTTTTCTACTGTAGAAGGATTTTTCTTGTTTTCCTTCCATGAAGGTTGTAGTTATAGCTTAGTCCTTTCATGCTAGTGCTGGCACTTGTAATGTGTGTCCCCTGAATTTATGTGGATCTAAATGAACAACTGCACTGAAGCATCTCATAAGCTTCTATATTTTCATTTGAGATTTACTACTGGTAATTACATGCTGTGCATATAACAGAGGATCTAAAATCAATTGTGCGCTTTACATTTTACTGGGTGCTTATTAATTTCAATATCTATCTCAATTTAATCGACATTTCCTGCATAAATAAATGAGCTTCTTTTTTTCTGGATGCAGCAATAATCCATTAGTGACATTTATGAATATTTTTTAAATGACTGGTGATGCCATGAGGTGAAAAAAATATGGAAATATGGGATGATTGATGAGGCACTCATCGCCTTTGAGAACTGACCTGTCCCCTAAATTTCTTACTTCCTCTATTTTTGCATTATGAGTCCCAGAACAACATGTCCTTGAAATGCACAAATGATGTCATTTAATCAGGGTGGGGAGTCCCCTCCTTTACTTTCCTTTTGCTGGGTCTGAAGAGTTTTGCTTGATGCTACAGTGGAATTGCTGAAGGTCCTGATAAGTCAGGAGGGGGATGATGTGTGTCACCACATGAGCAGCTGTTTCTGTGGCAGTGTAAGGGACATCTGGGGGTGTCACACTCTGCTGACCACTGCCCTGCACAGGACACCCCAACAATCCCACCCTGTGCCTCAGAGCATTGTCCAAACTCTTCTTGAGCTCTGCCAGGCTTGGTGCTGTGACCACTGCCCTGGGGAGCTGTTCCAGTGCCCAACCACCCTCTGGGTGAAGAAACTTTCCCTCTTTTCCAACCTAAACCTCCCCTGACACCACTTTGGGGCTTTCCCTTGGGTCGTGTCACTGTCACCACAGAGCAGAGATCAGTGCCTGTCCCTCCTCTTCCCTTTATGAAGGTGTTGAAGACCACAAGGAGGTGTCCCCTCAGCCTCCTCTTCTTCAGGCTGGACAGACCAAGTGATTTCAGCTGCTCCTTGTACAGTTTCCCCTCCAGACCCAACTCTGAGTCTGCCCAAAGTTTAACAGAGCTGCCAGCAGTAGATTGGAGTGACATTCCTCATTTCATTGTTGATGTAGGTGCCTGTTTGCTGTCTCAGGGGGATGGATGGATCCATTTGAGCATGGCTTTAGAATCATGTTTAATTGACACTGAGGAGATAAATATGTGATTCTGTAAGTCCCAATTAAAAGAGAAGCATGACAGTGCAGTGGAAATTGTAAATCATTAAAATAAATGCACTCCAAGCACCCTGAGGGAAGTTTGCATTTCTTTCTGGGCACATTTTTTCATAGATTTACAGAATCACAGAATGATTTGGGTTGGAAGGGACCTTCAAAATCATCCTGCTCCACCCTTTGCCATGGGCAGGGACACTTTCCACTATCCCAGGTTGCTCAGATCCTCATCCAAGCTGGCCTTAAAGGGAGCTCACTTCCAGGGAGGTGGAGTCCACAGCTTCTCTTGGCAACCTCTTCCAGTGCCTCACCATTCTTGTAATAAAGATTTTTTTCCTCATATCTAATCTAAATCTCTCATCTATTAGTTTAAAACCATTCCCCCTTGTCCTGTCACTGTCTGCCTATCGTAAAAATTGCTCATATTTTTCCTAGGAACTCTTCAGCTATGGCCAAGGAATGCTATTGCTCCTCTTGCCAAGGTCTTCCCTAAGTCCCTCTGGTTTTTCACAGGCCACCACACTGCTGAAACACAGGCCAGCCTGAGAGAGTTCTGTCTCATGGGAAACCACAGTGGGATGGCCACACTGGATGACCAATGGTCCCTTCCCCTGAGGTGTGTAGATGTAGGACCAGTGGATTTGGCTTCTCTGCTTTAACATGGATCCAGTGTGAAAATGGAGTCCTATCACACTCCCTTTCTAATCACTGCTGGGGGAAAGACTCTCCAAGGTACAATTTACCTGGTCCATTTCAGACATCTGCTTCTGATAAAAAGCTGAGCGATGCTGTTGGCACACCTGAAGGACGAGATGCCATCCTGAGGGACCTGGACAAGCTCCAGAGATGGGCCCATGGGAATCTCATGGGGTTCAACAGGGCCAAATGCTGGAGCTGTACCTGGGTTGGGGCAACCCCTGGTGTCAGTCCAGGCTGGGGGATGAACAGATCCAGAGCAGCCCTGCCCAGAAGGACTTGGGGGTGCTGGTGGGTGAGAGGTTGGACGTGCCCTGGCCACGTGCACTTGCAGCCCAGGAAGCCAAAAGTGTCCTGGGCTGCATCCAAATCAGTGTGGGCAGCAGCTGAGGGGGGGATTCTGCCCCTCTGCTCTGCTCTGCTCTGGTGAGACCCCACCTCTAGAACTGCACCCAGGTCTGGTGTCTCAGCACAGGAAGGACATGGAGCTGTCAGAGCAAGTCCAGAGGAGGCACTGAGTTGATCAGAGGGATGGATTCCATGAAAAACCATTTCCCACTGTGCTCCTCTCTGGGAGGTGGCTGCCTGCTCCTTGCCTGCAAAGAGACTCAGTGCAGGTAAGCCAGGTGTAGATGTCTATATTTAGCAGATACATCCTGATCCAATTGATGCAAGCAAGGGCACCCCTAAATCTGTAACAGAGTCAGAAACTGAAATGATTTTGTTTTAATCTCTAGATCTGGAAAGCTACAAAAATAACTAATTCATGTTTTATTCCCATACCAGTAATTAAGACATAAATATGTGAATAATATCTGCATTTCTAGCTAAGCTGTCACAGATGGCCTTAACTCTACCCTCTCTATTCTCACTCAAGGTCAGTGATATGATCTTTTACTACTCTCTTCCAAAATTATAGCTGCTCAAATTTTCACCTGCTGTCACCAGGAGCAAGGGATAGAACATGTGAATTTTGTGGTGGATGGAAATTCATGCTCTCAGATTCTGGAGTGGTAATTCTCAGTCAATTATAACTTAGGGCTCTTATTTCTCATGGTTTTGTATTTTCATTTTTCGAAAGTTTGAACTCAGTTGCTTTAATGGCTGCAGAACACTTGCCATGTGCATTCTGAGGTCTGGTGTCCCTGAAGAAAATTCAGAAATGGCTGGCAATCCAAGCAGGTTCAGCTGAGGAATTATTAAGTTACATCTCAATTAGTCATTCATTAACAAGCTGTCCTTGCCTCTCATTTAGCAGAATTCACAGAAGTCATTAGTTTCTTTCAGCTGTGACCATATTTCCCAACATATGTGGATGATGCAGAGTTGGTTTGAGAGGGAACTCAGCAACGTGGAAGTCAAGAGAAGGACAGTTTTAACTGCAAAAATGGGGCAGCATCACACCAGACTGATCACATTTCCACTGGTAGCAGAGAACAGACTGAGAGAAATGGGAGAACTGTGGGTGTCAACCCTTGTCTGCAAATTCCTCTTCCCCTGTCCTGTTCCACCCCTCTTCCCAGCCAAACTTTGGGAAATCTTCTCTCAGGAGGCTGAGAGGTGGAGAGCAGGCAGCACTTCAAGCACAGCAGGGATAGAACCAATGCCTCTCTCAGCTGCTGGCACTGATTTGTGGGGGTGCCCCTGGATGGGGCAGAGGGGTGGCAGGACATGTGTGAGCCTCAGGGTAGGAGGTTACGGCCACATCTGCTTCCTGGAATGGGGAAAAACCACAGGGAATGCTGCATCCTGAAAATCATCCCTGCCTGGGCAACATGGAGTGCACATGTGGGAATCTCAGACACTTCAGCCATTTGTGTGTGCAGAGCTCAGGAGCCCAACCTGGAGCTCAACATGGGCAGTGAAGGGCAGATGTTTGAGGCATTGTGGTCCCCTAGACAAAGATCTGTATGATGCTTTAGACAACTTCTTAAAATTGCTCCAACATCACCTTGTCTGTCTGTCTGTCTGTCTGTCTGTTGGCCTCCCAGGCCTTAATCTCAGCTGAAACAGCTCAATATTATGGTCAAAGAAATCACAATCAAGAATGTTTCACTCCAAAGCAAGATGTCAAAGCCTGGTCATTCAGAGGGAGTCTCCAGACAGTACCAGTGAGCTTCTTGGAGTATGACAAATACCACTGTGCCTTCGGGAGTGGAGATCTCATTTGTTTCAATTTACTGCCTGGCTCCTGAAGATCAGGCACTGTTTGACTCTCCTCACTTTGTCAGGCAGCCTCTCTGCTTGACATTGTCCAGTGGGACTTGCCATGGGTTGTCCAAAAGGCACTCTCTGAGGCTTTCATTTTAATCTTGATTTAGACAGAGAGACAGACGATTGTCCGTGACCCACTTTACTGAGTGAAGAGAGCTGGAGATTCCCTTCACTGAGGAGGGAATTGCAAAGGAAATTGGAGACAGAGAATGGTTTCAAATTGAAACAGAGTAGGGTTAGGTCAGATATTAGGAAGAAATTTTTCCATTTGAGGGTGGTGTTGCCCAGAGAAGCTGTGGGAAGTGTTAAAGGCTGGAGAGGGCTTGGAGCAACCTGGTCTAGTGGAAGGTGTCCCTGCCCATGGCAGGGACTTGGAATGAGATGATCCTGAAGGTCCCTTTCAATCCAAACCATTCTGTGATTCTGTGATTCTGTGATATAGATCTACACACAAACATATTAATCTTTATATATAGATCTAAACACATATTGATCTGCTACAGGCCCTAAAAGTAAATGACACGGGTTTAAAGTTGTCACTGTTGTGACTTGGAGCTGCCACTGATCTGGAAATTGTTTTTCACTCAGAGAGAGCAGAGTGACTTCTTCTTGGAAAAACAGAGCATAAAAATGAGACCTTTCCCTGTGTAAAATGAGCTTTGTCTCTGTAGAGCAGGTTGCTGTTTCTGTCCTCCTGCTCGATCTGGAAGCCAGAAGTGTTGCCAGGCCCTGGACTCAGTGATCCTTGTGTCTCCCCTCCAGCTCTGGATATTCTATTCCCTGATTAAATGATCTTCTCTTTTGGAGGGCTGACAAATGGAACCTCACAAAACCCAGAGCAAGGATACACAGCCAAGGGTCAGAGACCAGAACACAAGATATCTGCTGCTCTCTGCTCTCTGGCAGCACCACACAGAGAAAATCAGCCCAAGCCATCGAAGGAGGGACTTTGTCATGGCTTGAGAGGTTGAACTGGGAGGTTTCTCCATTTCAAGCACCTGGAGCTGTGCAAGAGCATGTCAAAATTGCCAATGGCCACAAAAATTACAAAAATAATGTAGAAATCTGGGTAGAAGTTGCCCTGATACCATTTCTGTTGGTCAGCACCCCACACTTGACCCTTTAGGCCTTTCCAACAGTTTTCACCTTTCTATTTCCCTCCTGGGGCATAACCCCAAACTTTTGCTGTCACCAGATCCAGTTTTGTTTGTGCTGCTGGGGAACTTTGATCTGTGCCTGCTGCCTACTGTGAACAGCTGAGTTTGGGGAGAAACCAAGCTCAGCTGTGGCACCAGGCAGCCAAATCTCAAAGGAAATTTGGCAGCTGCTGGTGGAAGATCTCAAGACCAGTGGAGGGAAGCAGTGGCTCTGAGCAGGTCTAACAAATCTTTGGGAACATGCTGAATCACAGACTGTGGTTTCACGAAGTCTTTTAGTTGCTCTCATCATTTTCACTTCCAAGAGATTCACAGATTTGTCCTCACAAGCTCTCAGTGAAGGTTGTGGTGGGTGCTGCTACCCCTATGCAGCAGGGGCAGCAGGAGAGGCATTTCCTGGTGGAGAGATTTAACTGAGGTCACAGAATTCATTGAAGCCAAGCCCTGAGATAGAAGTTGACCTTTTTGCATCCCTTTGAAATGGTTCCTCACAGCTGACCCTGTAGAATCAGGTCTCAAGGTTGTGAGATTATGTATTTGAGCCTTGTGTTGAAATGCTTCTTAAAAAAGAGATTTTTCACCAATAACTAAATCATCTTTCACATGCAGGGATGAAGACATGGAGGTAATGCAAACATCAGGTGCCCAGTGAATTTAGGTATTTCTTTAATAAAGTGAAAAATATGTTCTCATTACAAACCTAGGACTCTAATTTTAGAGTTGAAATGTACAAATATTTCTTTTTGGGTCAGACTGAAGAAATATTGTGGACAAAAGCCCTTCCATTTTCAAGGTAGAGACTGATACAGTTATGGGCAGGATAAATGACCTGGTGGCAGATTCACTGGGAAAGGAGAATATTCTATTTGGAAAGATTCCTGTTTCTGTGCATGCCTTGTACTGTTTCTGTGATTTGAATAAAATTAGGAGGGTTTCTTACCTAGTGGCACCAAAGTGCCCTCATTTTTAAAGATGGAAAAAGAAAGAACTCTCAGAACCTTTAAAAAATGTATTGTGAAAAATAGATATTCAGTCCTGTCTCATTTTCCATCCATCTAATTAAGAAGTTGGCTGAAATTTCTGAGGAAAAAACCTGTTTTATGTGACTGTTATCCTAAGAATTAAATGAAAGAAGGGGGGAATAGTGCACTTATTTCACTAGAAAAACTTTTTTTTTTAATTTTTTTTTTTTTGGTATCAGCTTGAAGATGAGAAATCTTTCCTCTTCTGTTGGGTGGCATAGAAAACCCAACTCAGCAAGACCAAGTGCAGTTCTCAGCTTTGTGCATCTTTTGATTTGTCCCTTAGCACTTCCAGGTGCCTTTTCCCCATCTACAGAACTAGAAAAAAACCCACCATCTGTCGCCCTGATTTTTGCAGTGTTCCACATTTTTACTTCTGTAGTAGAATTTCTCATACATTTTCTATAAACACAGTCCTTGTTTTTGTAACCAGCCTAGATTATTTTAAGCTTCTAAACTGTTTTCATTCCTTTCTCCTAAGGCGGAGAAAGATGATAAACTATGTCACTATCCTGTAAAACTGTAAAAGTGATAACCTCATTAACCAATCCACAATTGTCTTTAAAAAAAATAAAAATAAGAAAATAAAGAAAGGCTGGTTCTTTTTTGGTCCTGCCTAGTTAGTCCTAGCCTACTACTCAAAAATCTGCATGTTTCTTTCGTGTCCGACAGTGCAACAACCATCCTTCTCTCCTTGAGGTATTTTATCTGTAAGCTCCTCAGGGCAGGAATTTTTCTTACTTCTGTTGTTCTGTAAGTAGGAAATGGGTGGAGTGGATTCCCCAAAGAGACATTTATAACCGAAAGATTTACCTTAGTCCATGATATAATTACCTGATGATATAATTCAAATGTAACTCAACGGGAGGCAAAGTCTGTGGGGGATGAACCAGGCTGTACCTAGAATTTGTGGATATATTTACCAGTCTGTCCCAGTGTGGCAGCACCAGCTTTCTCCCAGTCCAAGACGTCAGGCATGAAATGGGCATTAACAATTTGAAGATGAAAAGCAGACAAAGCAAACCAGCCGTGAATGTGGAATGAATACGGAGCAGCCTGGTTACACTCCAGAGTGGAACAAGATTTCATCTGCTTTTCAATGAATTACAAAGTTCAGCCACTCCAGCAGCAGTCAGGAGTGACAAAGAGAGAGCATCTCATATTTGTCCAGAAATATTGCATTTTATGGCCGCATTTTTCTGATGGAAAATGGAAGTTTTTCCATAGAGCTGATGGGATCCAGCCACCCCAAGATGCTGGGGGTGCACAGGAGGTTCTGAACTCCACCATTCCCTGCTGACACATCTTTTTTTTTTGCCTCTTGCCACACCATGACTTATGCAGAGATTTGCACTCATCATTCCTGCCTGGCTTCACATCTGTCTCTGCATGGGAGAGGGAGGGATCCCTCTGACAGGTTGGTTTGGAATTGCTGCCCCAGTCTGGGCTGACACCCAGTTTCTGAGGTGATTTATGCAGCAGCTCAGTGGAAGCTGGTTTGTCATGCAGTGTGGGCTAAAATGATTTTGCTTGCATCTTGAAGGGAGCATCCATCCATCAGAGCACTCAGAGCCACTCTGCTGGCCCCTGAAAGTGCTCCTGGCAGGAGGCTTTGGTAGGAGGCTTCTCTATCCTGTTCAAACACATTTTTTTTTTTAACTATTGAATTAGAATTAGTTAGAGTGCCAAGTTTTCAGCTGGAAAAGCTCATCACAAAGGACCTCGCCCTCTGAATCCTTCTGGAGTTGCATATCATCTGCTGGGGAAATCACTGAAATGATATTTCTGGAAGTGTTTTAGGGTATCAAGGTGCCTCATCTCTGCATTAATTTCTCAGATGTGCTCACAGGGAGAAACACTCACACAGAGTGGTAGTGGGCAGGCACCTGGCTCTCAGAAGTATTAAAACTTCTGCAAAGTTATGAATGTTAAACATTTGAGTCTATATTACATCTGAATGGATTTTTACAGACTTTTCTTCTCATTTTCTTTTTTTCAAAAAAAGATAAAAATGAAATCAATACATCTGAGCATGAGGATTGTATAAGGTTGCTTCAAATTCAACCAATTTAGAGCGTGGGTGTTCTGCAGAGATTACTGCCTGATGAAGTTCTTGTTTGCCATTGCTCTCAAGTAATTTGTGAGCATTTTCAAACCAAGTGATTTCTAGGAAGGCATTGTCATGAGAGAAAATTTTCCTTGAACTGAATGACTTGGAGTTTATGAAATAGTGAGGAAAGGGGATGGATAAAAAAACATATTCTCACTGTAAGTGTCCTGTTGGAGCAAGTCCAGAGGAGACCATGGAGATGATTGGAGGGATGGAACCCCTCTCCCATGAAGAAACACTCAGAGAGTTGGGGTTGCTCAGCCTGGAAAAGAGAAGGATCTGGGGAGACCTTAGAGCCCTTTCCAGTGCCTAAAGGGGCTCTGAGAGAGCTGTAGAGGGACTTCAGACAAGGAATGGAATGACAGGACAAGGGGCAATGGCTTTAAACTGACAGAGAACAGGTTTGGAATAAATATTGGGAAGAAATTCTTCCCTGTGAGGGTGCTGAGGCCCTGGCACAGGATGCCCAGAGAAGCTGTGGCTGCCCCATCCCTGGAAGTGTCCAAGGCCAGGCTGGATGGGGCTTGGAGAAGCCTGGGATAGTGGAAGGTGTCCCAGCCCATGGCAGGGGCTGGAAATAGATGATTTTAAATGTCCCTTCCAACCCAGAGCATTCTGTGATTATATTATTTCCATGGGACACTGGCCCTGCAAATGCTCCCCTCAGCTGGGATGGGATGCAATGGAATTTCTCTTTCCATTACCAAGATCTGTGTGTGGCTCCAAGCACAAATATCACAAATTCCTGGCACCCTCACTGGGTTTCTCATGCCCACTGAAGACTGGCAGGACTCTTCTGATTCTTTAGGATCAAAATGCTACTCCAGACTTAGCTCTGAGCACACTGAGACTCCACACTTTAACTTAGTCCTTCAGTTAAAAATGTGATGGTGAAAAGCAAAGAGGGAGCCTGGATGGTGTGAGAAGAGTAGGAAAAAAAATGTGCAGTATCTCAGTTTACCAAGAATTGTGGGTGGGAGAAAATACAGATTAAAGCATATTTTTTTTTCTGGCACTTGTGAAATGTTGAAGCCCCGTGTTGAGGCAGGAGCTAATTTGTTGTGCCAGGGTCTAGTTAGGGCAGAATTACATCCTCTGACTGTGTGGAGAAGAAAGTCACTTTTCATGCTCGTGCATCAAGGGTTTCAGGCTTCTGTGAGGAAGCTCAGGAGCTTTACCTCTCTCAGAGAGCTCATTTTGCACACAGAGCTCCCTGGCTGGAGCACTGTCCCTCCCTCCACTTTTACCTCAGTAGCAAAAATCAGAGAAATATCCTTGTTCAGTATTGTAGAGACCTTCACCAGTTTGTAAGAAAACCCTTTCTGAGCACTGTGGCTGTTCAGAGGGCTGATGATTCTTCCTGAGAGATGCTGCTCAGTTTGTTTTGAAGATAAGGGGCATTTTATCTTTCACTTTTTACATTATTAGGAAAAGCAAGTTGCCCATTGACTCTTACAGAAGGCAGTTTAATCAGCTGTTATTGTCTGGGTAGGTAAAGCTAACCAGGGTTAATAATAAATACTCCAAATAAACCCAGATCCAGGGAGGATGTGGCACAGTCACATTTTTCTCACTTCAGTCTTTCTGAATATAAGGTCACCCATCCCTTGAATTTATCTGTATTCTCCAAGGTGGGTAACCCCAGGGAGCTGCTTTAACTTCCCACAGACTGAACACACAGCTGGAAATAGAAAAGAGAGGAAAAAAAAGGATAAAGCATCTCCCCACCAACACAGTGAGACAATAAGGAAAAGACAGGAACTCAAAATTCATCTGGCTAAAGCTCAGAGTCAGGACTGTGTGTGGGAACACACAAAACACTCCACTGCCTTGAGAAAACACTGCCAGAATTGCAGTGAAAATTAAATCTCTGTCTTTTTCTCCCTTGTGGGTGTCTGAAAGGGCCATTTCTGCAGCAGATGTCTTTTCAGGCTCCACAGCTCATGCTGTCCCTGGTCCCTGTGTGGACACAGCTGGGAGGAAGCTGAGCTCAGTCCAGTTCCAGGGTAGGAAGGGCAGTTGTCACTGGGGGTGATGCCTGCAATTGTCCCCACCTCCATGGCTCTGCTTGCCCATGAAGCACTTGCTTGAAAAATAATTTGTAATTATTCTTCTCCTGGCTGCTTGTGCTGTAATTCTTAATCAATCTTCATTTTTATGTGATCTGTACTTGCTTCCTGGTTAATATTTTAAATTGATATTGTGTTGTTTTTATGTAATTATTAATAACGATATTGTTATTTGAGCATGATGATTGTGATTAGAGGCAAATGCAATTTCCCAATGGAAAATTATTAAGCTAAAAATACCAGCTTCATCAATTTCTATAATTTATGGTGGCATCTTTGTAATTAATTCAGAAAGCAATACTTCAGATTAAAATATAGGATTTATGTTCCAGCATTTTGCCAAGCACAAAGCTCCCATTATATTCATAAAATCTGGAGGAATGGTTAAATGCACTGTTTTAGGATCAGTTCATTGGTCATACTTTGGCTCACTGTTGCTAACTGATGTGCCTAATCATATTTCTTCTTCAACAAAGGAAGTTTCTAAAGGCAGTGTCAGTATACAGAGCAGAAAACTTGGGTCCACACAGCCCGGGCTCCACCTTCTTTCAATTTTTTTACCACACTCTGGACCATCTGTGCAATACTCTGCATCGTGCAGTGACATCTCGTGTCTGGAACACGTACTGCAAACAAACCTCTGGCAAATGTCTGCCCAGGGCATCAGGTAAAGGCCAGAATTATCACAAATCACAGAATGGTTTGGGTTGGAAGGGATCCCTTCAACATCATCGTCTTCCAACCCTCAGTCATGGGCAGGGACACCTCCCACTATCCCAGGTTGCTCCAAGTCCCATCCAACCTGGTGTTGAACACTTCCAGGGATGGGGCAGCCACAGCTTCTCTGTGCCAGGGCCTCCCCACCCTCACAGGGAAGAATTTCTTTCTACTACCTCATTTAACCTTTTCCAATTTTAATGTTATTCCACTTTATCCTTCCAGTTTGCATCAAACGTGCCATGAAAAAGGAGAAAAGCTCAGAGCTCATGGAGCCACAGAATCATTAAAATTGCAAAAGACCTCCAAGACCATAAAGTCCTACCTTTGACCAAACACTCTCGTGCCCGTCATGCTCACATTGTGAGGTGCCACATCTACTATTTTTTTGAATCCTTCCAGGGCTGGTGACTCCACCACTTCCCTGGCAGCCTGTCCCAATGTTTAAACACTCTTTCAGTGAAGAAAACGTCCCTGATATCCAACCTGAACCTCCCTTGAAATACATACACTTGTGAATATAATTTAAATATTTAGAAACTAGCAAAGACATCTGGCTGTTCTTTATCTTGTGGAGTAGTTCTGCTGCAGTGTGAAACAAAGATGAGGACCCACTTGGGACGTATTGCAGAGACAGCTACACGAGCACAGTGTGCAGCTTCAGACCTTCCCAGAGGAGTTTGTAATCAAAATTGTGAGATTTAATTAATAGGCAAAGAGAAATCAACAGCAGACCACGGTGCATAGAATAAATTATGTGACACAGATAGGACAGGCAGATTTATTTTATCATTTGTGTGTAAGGATTAAAGTTTAGTTGATGTTTACTGGCAATCACACGTAGAAAGTTCTTATATATTCCAGATTTGTGGTGTCTTTCATAACTCCCAGGCTCTGAATTGCTACCCTGGCCTGTTCCAGAGATCTGATTCACTTGAAGATAATGCTTGTTCTCTTCTCCTTCTACTTCCATATTTGTGTTTAATATTTTATAACAAATTGACTGTGAGCAAGTTTAATATTTCCCCCTGCCACCAGCAGAATATATTAAGCTTTCATAAATGTGTCAATTAGCCAATTCCTTGCCTCATCAATATGCATTTGTCACCAGGGGCCTTCACTAAGCCAGACCAAAACACAACAAGGACACCAAACCTCCAGAGAGTCTTTCAGCCTTGCAGCTGCTTGGGATTTTTTTTTTCAATTCCCCTGTAGGAAGCTTAGACAACATATTAGAGAAATTGGTTAATTAAAACATAATTCCCAGATCCGTGGCTGTAGATATTCAGCCTTGCTGTGCCACTTCTGCTCATTGGGTTAATAAATCACTGAAATGATATAATTGTTTTTCTCAGCATGTGCAGAGCTGAAATGATTTCTGTGGTGGATTTGTTGAGAATTATTGCAGCAGAAAGCAACTCGCTTCCTTCAAATCCCAGGAACTTCCATTTCCAGGAATGAAGGAAATGATGAATCCCATTTGCTCCTGTGAATGGAGGGAATACCTTGGACAGGGGCTTGGGTTTGATTTATCGTGTATAACAAATTTTGTGATGCAATTACTGACACAATTGTCAGGAGAAGGTGGCCTGGCTTTATTCACCTGCTCTTCATTCAGAAACCTGCTGGAAGGATCCTCAGAATGTTTTACATGACACTTCAGATATTTAAATCACTCATGCACAATTTATCACCTCCAAAGCCCCCCACAACAAATGAGTAAAAACAATGCCCACTCTTACAGATGACAGAAATGAAAGCATAGAAGGCAAAACAAGGACCCAAAAGTTGCTCACTGATTAAGCAGGAGAAGAGAAAGCAACTTATTTTTCTTGCTAAAAAGTAAATTCTCGAAAATATCCCCATCTTTCCTGGTGACCATGATTGTTAGTGAACAGATTGACTTCAGCAAACATTATAGCATTCAAAATGTGTAAGGAGCAAAGTGGATAATATTCATTATTTTCACAGCTCCTGAAAGAACCTTCATTTTTACTTTTTAGCCAAAACTGGTGTTTTCTCTCAGGAATTGATTATTTTCTTTTAGAAAGAAAAGCAAAATAGTTAAAAATAGTCTGAACATAAAATGCCATATTCCAATTCTGATCAAAAGGAACATCTTGTTCCTTCCGGCACTAGAATATGTAATTTCATTCAGGTTTTGTTAAGAAACAAAACAAAACTTTTCTTATCCCTAAACATCAGCTTGAAAACAACATTTCATTATTTTTCTTCTTGTAACAGCTCTTGTTCCATCAGAAGGATTGCTGAATGACAGGTTCAGTGCTTGCTGCTAACAGCTGAAACAACAGACAATTCTCTTTCCATTGTAATCTTCAGTTTGCAGCCCAGAATCAGGGAATCATTAAGGATGGAAAACCTGTAGGAGCATTGAGTCCAAGCATTGACCCAGCACTGCCAAGTCCACCACTAAACCATGTCCCCAAGTGCCACATCCACACACTTTGTGGACACCTCCAGGGATGGAGGTTCCACCACCTCCCCGGGCAGCCTGCTCCGATGTCTGACCACACTTTTAGGGAAGAAATTTGTCCCGACATCAAGTGAAGAATTTTTTTTCTCACATCCAGTTGAAACCTTCAATTGTTGCAACTTGTGGCCATTTCCTCTTGTCTTATTACTTGTTACTTGAGCAAAAAGACCAATAGCCTGGCCACAGCCTCCTTTTAGGGAGTTGTAGTCTCCAACAAGATCCCCTCCAAGACCCCTTTTCTCCAGGCTGAACCCTCTCAGCTCCCTCAGTTGCTCCTCATCAGACTCATCCTCCAGACCCTTTCCTGACTTTCCCCATTCTGAAATGCACAAGTGGATAAATTATTTCCACCTCTGTCCTGTCCAGTCTATCAGTTTGTAGAGCTGGATAATTCCAAGTCCTTCCTTCTTTGCTTGCTGACCCGTTAATTGCAAGCCACGTTTTTGTGTGCTGCCCTCACCAACCCCACCCCTGCCCTGGTCCACAACAAGGGCTGTAATTCACAGATAAAGGTGTTCTGTAATTCACAGAAAAAGGTGTTCTATAACTCACAGAAAAAGGTGTTCAGCTGAAAGTTAATATCCATGAAGGAGGCAGCGGGCAGATATTCATCTTGGCACTGACCAAGCGTGCAGCTGGGCCTGGCTGATCCAGCAACACAACACTTTATAGATGAAACATGAATTATCCATCTTTCCCCTTCCTTCTGGTTCACAATGCAGTAACAAGGCTTGTCATGTACAATAACGGCTTGTAATATTTGCATGACCAGATGCTTTAATTGCATTGGGTGCACCTGCCTGGATTTTATGTTGGTCCTCTTTTCTCTGTGTGCCTCTGGGGCATTGACCAAAAAAAAAAACCACCATATTTCTCCATCCTCCTCTCACCCTTTCTTCCTTCACATGCTTCTGCAAGAAAGTGATTGCATGGGGGGATCTCTCCTGCAAAAGATTAGTGAAGTATTTCCAACATATATTTATGGCCTATGACTAGAAGTTTCACAGATTAACCATAAAGAACACAGTGAAGAGCTGTGTTGTTTTTTTTTTTATTTCTTTAAATCTGCTTTTTAATTTCTAAATTGGATGCTTCCGTTGCTTTTACTGAGAATAAAAGTGACCATTTGATGCTTGCTCCCCCTCCCTGTGTCATCTCTGATTGGAGGGGCCTGCAAGCTGACTAGGAAAATAGGATTGGGTCTGTGTTATTGCACACACAAATGTTGTGTGACAGACCCACCCTCCCAGGAGTGTGTCACTCACACCACTAAACATCCTTTTAACCATCAACATAAATAATGCAAAGCCACAGAAACTGCAGCCTGCTAAAGAACAGCCCAAGACACTCTGTGAATACATTAATTACTGAGCTATTTTGCTGGTGTTGCTCTTGACAGGATGTTTTTGTCTGGGAATCACCACACAAGTGTGGCTGTGGCAGGGAGATGTGCAGAATCTCTGCCAACCTGATTGATCTACGATGATTTTGGTGGCAGGAGGTTTTTTTTGATGTGTTTCCAAATCCTTTCCCATTCTCCAAAATGATAGATATGGAACGAACCCTGCAGACTGATGGATGCTGAAACCATGGAGTGAATGTTGTTCATTTTGACAGACTTATTCTCAGGCACTATTTTTCTAAACTCACACTTCAAACCCATCAATTAAAACCTGCTCTGCCCAGGGGAGTGAGTTCAGACACACCAGCCAGCAACAAGGAGATTCAAGATGAGGAAAATGGTCCACAGGTGAGCAGTGGCTTTGTGTGGTCAGAAGTTACAACAGGCTTTCAGCAGCCAGGCACAGCAGAGCTCATTCACAAAGGCAAAACAGTAAAAAACCCTCATGACTCTGCTGCAGATTACTGAGGGACAGGAGAGTTTTGAGCATTGGCTCAGTCCTCCCGTATAAAAGATGGACTCTGGTTGTCATTTGCTCCTTTCTTGCCCTTGGGCATCACTTTTCTCTTCCTTGTTAGCTCTTCTTGTTTGTCAGAAGTGTTAGTCAAAGCAGTTTCTGCACCACTTTGATTTTATACATCCCCTGCCTGCCGTTTCCACTGGGAGGTTAAATAATGTCCAAGGGATCAGGCAATGCTTGTTACAGGCAGAGTGGTGGGAGAATTCCCAATGTGAAACTTCATCTTGAGTGTGCAAAGGTCTGGGAGAGACATTGCATTATACCCTGCTACACAGAGTTCCAAAAGAACAGCAAAAATCCTTCCAAAATCAGGGGAAATCCAAACAGTTCTGTTTGGGTTTGGGAGCAT
Source organism: Drymodes brunneopygia (assembly GCA_013400955.1). Lineage (NCBI taxonomy): Eukaryota > Metazoa > Chordata > Aves > Passeriformes > Petroicidae > Drymodes > Drymodes brunneopygia. The sequence continues at coordinate 59,741 of VZTZ01006168.1, forward strand.
TTTTTGAAACAATGGGAAACTTCATGGCTGTTTGGTACAAATGAACCCTGATTGTGTTCAATTCAGAAACAGCTCTTTTTTCTTGTGAAAATGTGCTGGAAAAAAAAGGAAACAGAAGAAAGGGAAGGAGAAAAATAGGAAGGAAAGAAGGAAGGAAGGAAGGAATTCCGGAAGGAAGGATTAGATGGGATTAGATGGGATTAGATGGGGAGGTGAAGATTTTGAAAGAGAATTGAATGATCTGAAAATTTGATTGTGAATGAATCAAAGAAGGACAATTTAGGTTGTTCATCTCATGAGGCTCAATGAATTTCCCTTTCCCTTCTCCTGCCACCATATTTGTGTTATCCTATGCCCTTGGCCGAGGACCATGACCTTGGCTCCATTCCAGCATGGCAGTGTGAAGACCCAGAGCAGGACAGAGGACTCAGAATGCTACAGTACAAGACTGTGCATGACTTTGAGTGACAAACTTCTGGCTTTCTCCCCACTGTAACTCAGTGAGCCACCAAAGAATCTGATATGCAGTACCAGCATATGATCTGACATTTGGCATCCCACCCACTGGATTTCCAGGAACCTGAGAGGCATTTCCAGTTCTTCACCCTTCTCAAAAAGAGGTGCTAAAATGATAAATATATGGCAAAGTCAGGGAAAATGCACCATGAAATGGCTGGGTTTAGGTCTGTAAGTCTGGGAAGGGTCATAACTTCATCCTGGAACAGGATGCATGTTGGAAGGTCCCCCAGATCCCTCAGCAGGAAACATTTATGGTGTTAATAAACTCCTGTTTTCTCCTTGTCACTTAGCAAAACCAACACACGGGGCGTGGAGCTCCATCTGTAGTGTATAATAAGGGGGTGTTGTACATTGGACAAACATTATGATTTATTTTCAAAAGGAGAGAGATGCCACAGATCCTCGTGCTCTCAGGGACTCTAATTTATTGCCTAATTAAACACTTGCTGCCAGATTGTCCATCCTGTCATTTTTAATTCCTGGTCTAATATCCCAGACAACAGAACACTTAAGGAGGCTCCCTTCTACAAGTGAGGCTTAAATGAAGAAAGATGTTAATGTGTGTTTCCTAATCAAAGTCAATAGGCTATCAGGAGCAATTATTCTTTAGCAGGTCTGTTCTTCTGACACCTTGCAATGTGTTTGAGTCTGCCAAGGTCTGCTGACACTTTATCCCCTTGCTGTTGAGGCAGAAGGCAAGGCCAGCAACTCAAAACTGAGAGAAACCCTTGGGAAGACATGCAGGCAAAAGGGACAAACAGAACATGTTTCTGTTTAGTCTAAAACTAGATTTTCTTCCTTCAACAGGTGCTGGTTGGAATGCATGCCAAGGCATCTCGAGGCAAGGGAGACCTTAGGACATTTTATCTTAGACAACCAAATGCTCTCCCTGCCTTGTGTATTTTTTTTCCTTTCCTCATTCCTCTGAGATGGGGATGCTGGGCCCTATTGCTGGTAAAATGGGGCCTAACCCTGAGTTTTACAGAGTCACAGCTCTTCTCTAGGTCTGTCCTGGAAGTCTTGCAGAGGACTGCAAAAAGGTAAAATTTGAGAGAGGAATATATTTGAGAAATTCAGCCTCTCTTGATTGGGATCGCAGCTTTGTCCCTGTAGGTAGAGAAATCAGGAGTGAAGCTGAGTCTGGGAAGAAGGGGAGATAGGGGGAAGGCATTTTTAAGGTTTTGTTTTACTCCTCTAGACTGATAATAAATCAAACTAATTTCTCTCAGTGGAGTCTGTTCTGCCCATGCTGACAATTGCTGAATTATCTCTCCCTGTCCCTACCCCAATCAAAGACTCTTTGTTATATATTCTCTTCTTTGTCCACCTGAGGATGGGAGAGAGGGAGGTTTTGGTGAGCACCTGGCATCCAGCCAGGGTCCACCCAGCACAATGCTGCACCCAGCAAATGTGTGTTCAATTCCTGTGCCCCTTGATGTTGGATGTCCCTTGTGAAAACCTCCTCACAGGTTCTCCCACCTGAACAGGAAAGTCTGGCAAGGTCACAGCCCTGGCCTCGCTTCTCTTTGGATCCAGCAAAGCACATTGGCAGGAAAACAATTTGCTGTGCCTGTGAAACTGTCAGCAGGTTCAAGGACAGCAGAGGACCAGGTAACTACTCAAATGTTGGGTTTTTGTGAGGCATTCATCTCCTCTGTCTCTTTTCTTATTCATTCCTCCCTCCCTATTTAGCTTTTGCTATTTTATCCCTCAAATTAGTGACATGATGCTTCCTGTCTCTGTTTGACAAACCAGCATGAAAGCTGAGAATATGTAGATGTGGTGTAAGCTGTTATTATCACCTTTAGATAAACCTGGTAATATCTCATGTCAGAATTTATATCCCTTTATAACCAATCTCTGTTCATAGTACCTTTTAGCAGCTGCTGTCTGTAGATTTTTTGTTGAAAAGGTAAGCAAAGACATATATATATGTATTTGTGTCTGTGAATTGTATTTGTGCATGTAAATACAAGTTCTTTATCAGCTTTTTCTTTCCTGTAAGTTCATTTGTCTGGTGACAATTCAGTAGATAATAAATTTCTCCTACTATTTATATTATTCTTTGTGACTTTCCCAATAAAAAAATTACTTTTTTTAAAATCTTTTTTTTAAGCAGTATCAGGAAAATTCAATGCCACTATTACCTAGCTCACTAATAACATACAAGAGATTTTTTAGTGACATGATGCTTCCTGTCTCTGTTTGACAAACCAGCATGAAAGCTGAGAATATGTTGTTTTTTCGTTGTTTTTGGTTTTTTTTGCTGAAAACTCTGGACATCCCCTTGTGTTGGCAGTCTTGGTGGTCTCTTTCTGGAGTAGAATTCTGCAGTTTGTCCTGACCCATCCTGTTACCCCACATCTCCCTCCACCCCTACAATATTTAGATACAGACCCTTGTGTTTGAAGCCCTGTTTTACTTATGGATATAATGTAATAGAAACTTCTTGAATCTTTGTTCTTCCCTTTGTCCTCTCTATCTCAGAGAAGCTCCTCTGTTTGCAGTAAGGAGCTTATGAAACAAGACTTGACTTGTCAGCCTTGGGGACAACAAGGTGCTACTGAATGAAATATAGATTTTCACAGGGAAATTTGTTTTACCTTATTTTGGGTCAAGCAGGAAAAAACCCAAAACAACTCTTTTCCCTGAGCCCTGAGGACCTCATCCAGCAAGTTATGGAGAGAGACCAACTCTAAGGACTTGCAGAGGAATTAACTGGGGATTTGTAAAGGTCAAGGTAAAAGAAGAGGTGTCGTGGGGTTGGAGATGACCAGAGGAAGGACACTGTGATTTTGCAGGAACCTTTCACTGCAATTTCAGTAGCTGAGTGCTGGGTATGGGTGGAAGCAGCATTTGATTGAGCATTCTGTGCATGTTGAGATGCCGGTGCATCCCAACCAGCCCTTTGGCAAATGCTTCAGAAGACACCTGTGAAGTTCAGATGCTTCCTCCCCACTCCTTTTGCAAGACTGTTGCTCAGAAATGCACTGAGCAGACACAGTGTTACAGCCCTACAGGGGATGGATGGATGGATGG